>JAPDRQ010000051.1:0-156320 GCA_030247915.1 Neophaeococcomyces mojaviensis
AGCAGTCATGATCTGGAATGCTGTACGTGTACGGTATGCTCTGACCTCTTCTCCTTGGTATGGATAGCATGGCACGCAAAGGTAGGAACATGAACCTGAACGCTCTTGAGCACTATGCTCCAATTTTGGTCTCTCCAGCAAGGTTTTGAAGACAAAACCTAGCGCTTTGAAGACTAGCACCCCCTTCACACCCACGAGCACACCCAGGGACATCTTACGACGGAAGAAATTTGCTCCTTCTGTTCCTTTGTAGTGTTAAAGTCGGACAAATGCTTGGGAGAGCGGCTGATATGAGCAACTCTATCCTTCGTCTCACCTACCGACTATGGCTAGACACTGAATGGAGGATCTGGATGTACAGCGTATCGATCCGCAAAGTAATACGTCGATGAGAGCGTAGTATCTTTCTTGGATACTACTCCTTCATGGCAGGGTGACTACTTCTCTGCGTGATTGACTATACACAGCTCACAATATCAAAAGAGAGATCAGAGAACAGCAAGGGACAACTTTCGCGAAGCTTGAGCAATTCCGACCAGTTTGGTCACAACAAGATCAGACCTCACCAGTCGATAAATCTTCTTACCTCAACAGTGGCATTCGTCAGCTCAACCAATAAGTCGCAATCAAGCAGTCGGCTCCAATCTATGACCGCATATTGTGTCCTCGTAGATAGGGGAACGACACGAATGTGGAATAAGGCAGAGTTCAGTCGAGTCGTACGTGAAAAAGAAGCATCCAGGGGCAGAAGCTCAAGGACCTACTGATCCACGCACTTGGAGGAACGGGACCTAAGGCAGTAAAGGAGATGAACATACAGAAAGTAGGTATGGCGATTTGAAACCTTCTAAATCTGAAAAGAAGGAATCTCTATCTGATGCATAGTTGCAAGATATGCCTGGCATTCGTGATAGACCGGGTTGGTGCTCAAAATGGAATTTAGGGGGAGTAGCCGCGGAAGACCCTTGTGGAGGCAAACATGGAGGCGAGAGGTTACAGGATTTCCAGACCGAAGGAACGCGAGCAAAGGGTCGTGATGCTGAAGCCAGAAGTACAGACAAATACAAGGCATGGGAGAGGCAAATTGGTGGTTAAGGGAGAAGAGGAAACAGGCAGAGCAGTGTTGGTGAGGCGAGAGGCGAGATGCGAAAGTGAGGGAGCAGAGGAATGATAAACCTTGACGATGACGGCCGATAAAAATCAGAGGGCTCTTAAAGAGGAAACTTGAAGTACTGAGAGATGAAGGAACACACCTGACTCGATAATGGCGAGCAAGTGAAGGGTATGGATTCGGTTGACGGAGGGTAAAGTGGAAAGCTTCTTATCATCCACTGAAGATGATATGTTGTATCGAAGCAGCTCCATTGTTCGAAGAAACTAAAATCACCTGCATAAGACGTGATGTGTTGATTAGGACAAGCGAATGCATTGTAACGTGACTAACACTGATCATAATGGAGCGTTTCGTCTTCACGACGCCAGGTCGCTCGTGTCTGTGACGAGTCAAGATCAACAACGCTCGCTCAACGGGCCTTCGGCAACTAAAATAATATGTCGATCACAAAGAAGTAACAGCAGGTCGGAGTTTAGGTTATTAAACATATGCAGAACGGCAATTGTGTTGATACGCTTCGCGTTTCGAAGCAAACGCCAAGGCACATCACGACGATCCCCCTCTTCACCAATGCGCCATGTCGTGGATGATGTGTTGTAACGAGTCAACCTCAACATTTGTACGGGCACTGAATAGAACTTAGGCACCATGCTAGCTGTCTAGGTCTTGTATGTCGATCCCGTGCTAATGACTGCATATCCGCAGAGATCGCCTTATGGTGCCAATAATGGATTTATTGTCGAACCTTGATCCAGGTCAAGGAGGTGCAATGCTAGAGGTAGCGAGCAGCAAGTGTCATCTGTTGAACGTTAGGAATCTTCTGCATTGTTACACTGACCTAAGTCGAGACATTCGAGATCTAAGATCCATCATGTAAGGGTGATGTAGTTGCGCATACATTATAAGGCTGAATCAATATCGACTCAAATTGATGAAAGTAGCGTTTGATGAAAGAGGTAAAGTAAGGCAACGGAACTTATGGAGTTGTCGATCCTCTGAAGCAGCTAGCGCGCGGAGAATAATTCTAGGAACGCAACATTCCGCCATGGTTACTGTCACCCGCCATCGTTGTTGCCGGCGATTACATGCCACTTGAAAGCCTCGGCCACCCCACAAATACCCTCGTGCACATTTGGCACTGGTGACAGATTCGTGACTCCCAGTGGCATCCTCCATCGACCGAACATTTCTTACGAGATTTCGAGCATTGACGGATCCAGATCCTGAATGAGGTCTGAAACAAATTTCCGGCACCGTCTTTTCGCTTCCAAACAAATACATTACCACTTGTTTCACGACATCTAGGGTTAACCTTGCAGTGTACCTTTTAGCTCTCTGTGCGTCTCTTTTTCCTAAAGTATCTACCTGTTATGCACTGTCGATCATAGATCCAGGTAATTTACTGGTCCGTGCCGCTTCTGCAGTGCTTCTCGAAACACTTTCGATCTCGCTTGCCAGGGCAACTAGCCCACAGACCATCAACTAATACCGCATACTGCTCATAGCCCTAGCTTCCATTCACACCCGACGCTGACATCATGTCGAATCCTGCTCAAGATGAGGCCGACCGCATTTTCAATTATAAGCAGACGGCCGCCTCCCACCCTGAAGACAGAGATCGAGACGACTTAGCATCTGACGCAGACGACGAGAAGCCTGTTCGAAGAACAATTTATTCAAGCAATCAGGAAGAAGCGGAAGACCAAGACACCGACGACGAAGACACAACCCGCAACATAGCCACCATGACCGGCACGAAAACAACATATACCCTGCCGTCAACAGTGCAGTACGCAAACACGGGTCCTAAGGGAGTGATAGCCGATGCACAAAACTACCACAAGGCAAGGAGAAGCACCTTCCGCCGTACTATACACAGCATATCAAACAATCTGTCGTTTGGCCCCAAACGGAGGCACAGCCCAGAGAAAAATGGAAATACGTCGTCTGGCTCAGACATCGACCTCGGGGACGACGATGGCTTCATGCAACAATGGAGGCAGCAAAGGCTGGCAGAACTCCAAGAGCAGTTTGCGAGCACACCACAGGAGATGAGGATGTCCCCTGGCCAACGGACATACGGCAGCCTAGATAACGTCGATGCTAATGGATACCTGGACGCCATCGAAATGGCACCCAAGGAGACAAATGTGGTTGTTCTCTTATTCGATCCGCGAAGTAAGAGGAGCCTAGAAGTCGAAGACGAGCTGAAAATGATGGCATACCAATGGTCTCACATCCACTTCGTGAAGTTGCATCATGAAATAGCAGAAATGGAGACGGTGCAGATTCCTGCCATTCTTGCATATAAGGGCGGTAACGTCTTCGCCACTATCAGTGGTGCAGAACGAGAAGGATTAGAAGATGTGCTAAGAGGGCAGGGTATTCTAAGAAGATGATGGTTACCAGTCTAACCGTTTAATTCACACAACACCATGTGGTCGTCCTGCTGGCAGGAATCATCACCCCACAATTTACCTCTAGCGCTCAAAGTTGGTCCAAACGATTAGCAGGTGCTTCCAAATAAGTCCAACGCCATTCAGAAGAATGCCTCCCACGCCGTCAAAGCGGCACTCGGCACAACC
This sequence comes from Neophaeococcomyces mojaviensis, assembly GCA_030247915.1. NCBI lineage: Eukaryota > Fungi > Ascomycota > Eurotiomycetes > Chaetothyriales > Neophaeococcomyces > Neophaeococcomyces mojaviensis. The sequence continues at coordinate 3,700 of JAPDRQ010000051.1, forward strand.
ATCATGTCGAGCAGGGCAGACTGTGGCATCTGGACACAATCCTCCAGATTTATTGCAGGGAGAAAACACACGCTTGATCTGGTTGTCCCGCCGCACCACGTCACTACGACTTCGCAGATTTGACGGTCCTGACACCCCAATCCGTCGAAAGCTCATTTGCACGTCCAAATCGACACCGCGTCTACTCCAAAGCTCATGTTCCCAGCCACCTCAGCTGAACCGCCTTGGCCGCTTCAAGGGCACTTCAGTCAACAACAGGAGAGCTGCTCTCACCATGGTTTATGGCTGTTTGAAACATGACGCGAATGGTCAACGATAGCAACACATTTCCCCGTCTTTGGGATGCTGCAACCTTTACACATAGAGAAAGCAGTGTCTATGGTCTAGATGGTGGCAATCATGATCGTCTGGTATACAGCTCATAATCGGGTTCGGAATTTGAAGAGCTTGTGCGAGCTACTGTAGATGTATATGATACATGAAGCTAGGATATGAAAATAGCTTCAATTGATTGGGTATCATTTTTCATCTCATCTCATCATGCATTTCGTGTTCAAGACCACATGTTTGTTGAAATTTTGCCGAACTCCGTGCCACCACGCTATGCCATGCAGTGTTCTACATACGCAACGCTTTTCCCATATCAATCACGCTTTCCCAATGGACCATCCGTACACGCCGGAACTCCGATAAGCAGGATGCCGATCCATGAAAACAGCACTTCTCTCCCGTTGGCAGCACCGAGTCGATGTCGCTCTCCCTGACTGTTCTGTCGCAACTTGTCAAGCTCGCATGTCGTCAAAAGCCGGAGCTATTCATACTCAGAAGTGAGACACGTCTTCATCGCATTTCAGGCCATTGCCCTGCCCGCGTCTACGCGCCGTAGAACACCTTCGTTTGCGACAAGCACATGATGGTTGAGATACCAATCGTCCTTGTTATGAGCTCGTCAACGGTATCTAGCCAGCAGCCGAGATCTGCACCTTCTCGGTCGTGAAATCCCAGAGCATCTTGATGAGGTTGTCTGGTAGGGTGTAGAGGTCAACGTGGAATTCACCTTCTGCGGCACGAGTTAGTAATGTCTCTATAGATAGAACACCCAAGTGTTCAAGCGCCTGATCCCAGTTTGGACATGGCAGACTTACGCTCAACATCGTTCCTCATCCAGCTCTCGTCGGTCTTATGATCATGCACCATCTGCACCACCTGCAACAAATCATCCTCTCCAAGCTTCTGCAGCCCTTCGGCCAACTTGTCCATGTCGAAGCCCTTACTGCTTTCTCCGCTCTTCTTCTTTTTCTTCTCCGTCCCCGGAGTCGCCACGCTCTTCTTCTCACCATTTGCGGCAGGCACATCGCCAGGTACGGGACCGGAGTCGCGGAGGGCGGCGAGCAGGGCGGGTTTGGGGTTTTTGAAGGTTATGACGTGTTTGACTTCGTACCGCGACTGTTGAAAGTTTAGGTCGTGGAGGAATTCGTGGGTGCGGCCGGCGAGGTCAACAAGATCAATCTTGAGCTCGAACTCACCCCAGCCATCTTCGGCAACGCGGAAAGGGGGTTGTTTGATCACTGGCACCTGTATCAGTATCTTGTGCAAGGCGTGACGTATGAGAGTATTGCGCTGCTTACCTTGCTTTGCTCGATCGCCGAAGGACTCGTGGAGGTGATATGTCGCTTGGGAGAAGACAAGGGCATCTTGTTCAGCTTTGGTTTCTGAATTGACGATGACTATTTTCATGGTCCAGTGTCGAAGGGGGAAGCCGGCAACACCGCTGTCGGCATTGGGTCTGTATCGTGAGCGATTAGCGTTTTATCCATCATTGTGTTCATGCGCAGCCCAGGCGCAATGTGCTGCGACAAGCTAGGCGGCTGAGGTGATCTGCTTGTGCAGGAGGATGTACATACATGACCTTTTGCTCAGTGATGATTTTGATTGTTCTTTTGACCTATCTTCTGTAAGCCGTTGATCCCCATGCTGTCCTCGATGCAACATACGTCAGGCATCTTTGCGGTGGTAGAGGAAGTTTGGATCGGTTCAAAAGATGCTTGTTTTATGGGTTGATCGGGTCAGTAATTGATGGTCGATCGATTGTTTGGGTTGAGGGAAAAAAAAAAAAACAACGAGATCTTTTATGACTATATCAGGCAGAATATGCCGTTTGTGACGAGCGATTGATGTTGGGTGAGCGCGTCGAGAAATGCTTCTGACTTTTAAGTGATGTACACGTAGTTCGCAAGTTCAAGGCGCCATCGGCATCATCAGGCGCGGTCGCGCATGCGGGGGATCAGGAACAGAGCTTTGGCTTTGCAGGGTTACGGAAGCAGGCAGATCTAGCTCGAACCTTTACTTCGGGATGAAGAGAGCTTTGGACGGGACAGCATCTCACTACTATGGAGTCGGGTCAGCTGCTTCTTCTGTACTTTGCTCCAAGTCTTGGGTTGAATTCTTTATCCATTTCATTGTCTGTCAATGTCGCTGCCACCATCCACGTATGCATGCATCTTCTTCATCACCTAAGCATGCAAGATCCATCACGCAGTCGGGTATGATTGTTCGAAGGCCATCCACCATCATCGAAGCGAAATGCAACGCTTGCTTTTCCATGTACTCATATATCAATGCCTTGGGTATCGTAGACGTCTGAGATCTTTCCATCTATGTCTCCTTGAACAGCGCCTCGTTCTCCTGTTGTGCCTTGATGAACGCTTCCTTGAAGAGATTGGCGTCTGGTGGCCAGGTTAGTATGGGACGGATAGAGGGTGGAGGGCAGCTTACTCTCGCTGTTGCCGAATCGAATGGCCAAGGTCTGAGCTTCGGGCTCTCCCTCGGACACATCGGCGGCCACGTTCCAAACCCAACTGCGATCACTGCCAACATTGGGAGACAACTTCATGTCGGGTGTAACTGTGAACGAATCAGTACATGCCCCGCGGCCAGGCTATGTCCAACTACTTACCATAATGGTTGGCGCAAACTTTGAGAGTCTTGTCTCGTCGCATAACCAATCGAGTTTTGCCGTTCTCTTTGTGCTTGAGCAGACGGACGTCACCGGTGCCTCGCTCTTTCCATTCTCTCGAGTCCCGGTCGAACTTGAAGAGTTTGGCTCGCATCTTGAAAACTTGCTCTTCAGCTTCTTCGTGAGTCTTGGTCTCGACCTTCTCGGTCAAATGTACGACAGGTTCGAAGGAGACATCGGCTTCCTCCTCATCTGCTTTGTCCTGCCAACACCGTTAGTTGTAACCCTCGAGCTTACTTCGTCGTGCTGCCACCTACTTCATCGTCGTCATCAGCCTTTTTTGCTTTGCTGCTACCACTGGGCTCGTCCTTGACATCCTCTTCCGTCTTCTTCTCTTTTGGTCCACCACCACCAAACATGGAGAAAACTGAATCCTTCACGCCAGAAACAGCCGCCGAAGCGGTTTCGCTGACCTTGCTGACCGTGCTCTTGTCATCGTCCGCCTTCGGTTCAGTGCTGTCTTGTGTGCCTTTAGGGTTCGTTGCGAGTTCGGTCTCCTGCTCTGCAAGTCGAGGTTCGCTAGATGCAGTCTGGTCTGCTGAAGGGGTGGGGTCGGCCATGCTGTAATACACTTGTCTGGAGGCTTGTGAATTTTTGGATGGAAAGGAAATTCACACAATATCCTGGTAGCGAAGAATGCAGGTGAAAGGGAAAGGTACTAGAGCGGTATCGTGATGTTCGGATTTGTTTGTTGGCTTTGACCCCACCACCAACGAAATATCCAGTCACCACAGCGGAAACGCAGTTGATACACCGAGACCCTGCAGGAGACGCTAAAGAAATCGACCCATGGACAAACTCGTGATCGTGATTCTCGAATGCCTGAACCTTTTACCTTTCCTTTAATTGTTGCAAACGCTGTAATTGCTTAAAGCTCTGTACTCCATGAGCAGGCACGATAGGCTTGGCAATCCGTGATATGAGAAATCGCTTCCTTCTCTGAATGTCTGCGTGCTCCCCCAATTCTACCTAGAGACAAACCCTATGACGTCAACCCTCAGGTAGCAGGATTTCTACAGACATTCTCTGACCATCTTGTTCTGGTATAAGCCGCAACTCTAACTGTTCATGAGTATTGCAATAACTGCGGAGATGAGTATTCTTGACTTACCTGAGGATATCCTCTCGTTGGTATTCGTCCTTCTCGAGCCAAAGGACTTCTTAGCTTTCTGTCGCTCTTCAAAAGCACTGTACACGAACTACCAGAAAGATTCGCTATTCTGGCGAACGCAGACTTCAACCACGTTTCGCACGCCAATAAGCCCGTTGCTAAAAACAGACGGCGCTAGATGGTACTCGTTATATCGTCGACTCAAAACCCAAACCAGGCTCTATACATGGGGTCAGGGCCTCAAAGGTAATCTTGGACATGGCGTGGCCATCAACCGTGGTCCAGTCAACCGCGGTCCAGTCAATCGTGGTCGTATAGCCGGACGTATGATACCCATTGCTCCTCGCCTTCGCTTTCAGAGAACTACTTCGAACTGGCCGACCGAAGCCCATGTACCTGATGATGTTGGCGTCATTGCTGATTTACAGTGTGGTGGATGGTCGACGGTAATATTATCGTCGGCTGGAAAACTCTACGCCATCGGATCCATCAATTCGGCAAATTTTGTGAATGTCGGATCCCAGACGGAGCACTTCGAGAGACTCGAATACCTTACTCAAAGCACATCTGCCCTCTCCCAATTCTCTGCTGGACGATCCCACATTCTGGCCCTCACTGATGACAATGAGATTCTGTCCTGGGATCGGATCAATGCAAAAGGTCTGAAAGTCTTGTCCAGAAACGGCAGCAAATTCTCGGGCAGACCAACTGCTGTGGTCGCTGGCTGGGGCGATAGTTCAGCATATGTGCCAGAACTTGGGATCGTATACTGGTCACCCCTCAAGAACGATCAGGGAGATGATATGCTCGATGCTCGAGAAGTGAAGGAGAAAATCATCCCAAAAACAGCTCGCACCTTCACAACTACAGGTGACGTGGTCCAGGTCACTGCCCACATACTACTGGAAGGCTTTATTGTTTGGATCACAAGCAGCTCCGAAATTTGGGCTTGTGATATTAGTCACCAAAACCAAGAGGATACCGAGCCAACATCCCCCGCAGTGCGTCTGCCAGGCTATACTGATGGAGCCGACCACCTTTCTGACATAAAGGGAAGCTTCAGAAATTTTGTCGTGCTCACTTCGTCCGGACGCGTTCTGGCTGGTAGCACAGACTACGTCAAAAAATGCTTTGCTGAAGCTCGTGATCAGATGGCAAAGCATCCAGGTGAAGACATCGATTCTTCAGACCCAACCATGTGGGAGAACCTACGAGATATCATATCCTCACGGCCTAGAGATCTGCCCGCGCTCCAGCACACAGGTGTCATTTCAGTCCAGTTTGGGGATTGGCACTACCAAGCTCTGCATAGCAATGGTACCATCACCAGTCATGGCCACGAAATAGAATCTTGCGGGGCGCTAGGTCTGGGTGATGCGTTTCAGGGCGCAAAACTCCGTGCATTGTACAGCACTGGACCTCAAGGTCTACGACTGGATTCCAAACTTCGACCTGTTGCTGACCTTAAAGGACGACAAGTATGGTTTGAGCCGGAAAAGCTAGACTGGTTGAAACACTTGCAAGCCGCAGCTGAAAAGAACCTGACCGAACACCCAGATGAACCTTACTGGAACGACATTCTGAATGATCCGGCGAAACAGGCCATGTTCAGCGAATGGATCGAGCAGGAAGGCCGTCACTGGGAAGATGGGCCATTAACATTCAATGCCAGCTTGGATCAAAGCATTAAGAAAATGGAGCTTGACTCATCCGAAGACTCTCATGTTGGCGCCTATTTCGCCCTTGCTATCGGTGCAGCAGGTTGGCATACAGGTGCCCTTGTTTTAGTAGACGAGGAAAAAGCAGACCGGACACATCAGAAGTGGTGGGGAGAAGCGAATCCCATCTGGGTATCTGAAGGCTTCCCTCGAGTGCGGTTGCCTGATGGTACTGAGCCTCCACAACCAGAGGGCTTAACTCAAGGAGAGCACACTCTCGCAAGCGCATCACGCCCATGGAGAGATGGAATGCCTACCGTGGAAGAGCTTGGACTTGTACAACGCTAGTGCGCAATGGACCTATATTAGAAAATTCCTACCAAGTTAGCCTGTCTTAGGTATTTACACAAAACAATTTCCCAAGACCATTGTACCTTTGAGAAGAAAACTACAGCTGTGTTGTATGGAAGTCGTCACGCTCAGAACATGGGCCAGTCAGCCCCATACACGACCTGCCAATAAGATATATCTTGCCTCTCGAGCTACAAGTAGGCACAAGTTGGATCCTCCTGGCTGTGCTTATTCTCGTTAACGTGTGATAATCGGTGTGTCCAAATACCGTGTCATCTTATGAAGGTCTGTACAGCTGCTGTAGCTATGAACATCAAAGCTCTTGATACATGCTGCAGTAAGGTCAGTCCAATTTTCGCAGCGCATAGGCTGGTCCTTGTATTGCCTCCCTCTTGGTCACAGTCATGACCTTAAACACGTATGCGCTTCCGCTAAGCCTTTCACCTTTTGCTTCCATCGTCTCTGGTACGCCACGTATTGATGAGCTCGTGATGCCGAAATCCTCTGGAACACCTGGATATTTGGGTGTTGCTAGCCCTTCTACTTTGGGATTAGCTTAGACCGGCTTGAAGTCGTTGGATAAAACAAAGCATCTCATTCGTGTTGAGCAGCAGGGGATTACTTCAGGTCGAACGATCCTGCTATGACGAGTAGCGATGGAGAGGCACAAGCGTCATCCGCACAGCTAACATGGTCGCCATGGACACGCTCGTTGTTGGTAAGTAAGGAGTTGGCACCGGCATTGAGAAGTGCTCGTGTGCTTGAAGTCCTTCAACTGACACGAGTACACAGTCCGGCGCGCTGGCAGGTTTGACCGTCGATTTTTCACTTTACCCTCTTGACACGATCAAAACTCGACTTCAATCGAACCTGAGCACTGGCAGCAACAATGCCTCGGTGTTGCCACGACATACAGCGCTCGGTACGCTTCGGAGCATCTATGCTGGCTTACCCTCCGCCCTCCTAGGCTCTATGCCTTCGGCCGCATCTTTCTTCGTTGTTTATGACACGATTAAGCGAAAACTGATCGTTCCCGGCAAGACATCTCCGCAAGTAGAAACTTATGTTCATATGCTTGCTTCCTCACTTGGCGAGGTTGCTGCTTGCGCCATTCGGGTACCAACTGAGGTCGTCAAGCAACGTGCTCAGGCTGGTTTGTTTGGGGGCAAATCCTCTCTGGCACTGCTGGATATCTTGTCATTGCGGAACACCGCAGGCTACGGAACAATGGTCAAAGAGCTATATCGGGGAGGCGGTGCGACAATCATGCGTGAGATTCCCTTTACAATCCTGCAATTTACCATGTGGGAACAGACCAAAAAGAGATACTCAGCAAGACAAACACGGCTTACTGGGCGAGAGAAGGGTCTCGTTACAGCTGGTGAGAGCGCACTTTTCGGCAGCATAAGCGGAGCTTTTGCCGCTGGCTTAACCACTCCTCTGGATGTGTTGAAGACAAGGATCATGCTCGCACGAAGAGAGGTCGGTGCCACGAGAAGTGGTGCATCCCAAATTTGGAGACAAATCCTGCAAGATGAGGGTTGGAGGGGACTGTTCAGAGGTTTTGTGCCCAGAGTGGGATGGATCAGCACCGGCGGTGCCATTTTCCTAGGAACATATCAATGGGCTTCCAATACCCTTGAAGGTGGGGCGAAGGCAATGGGCGCTGATAACCGTCCTCAGCCCATATGAATATCGTTCATTACTTGGCCATGTTCCTACTCTTCAGACATTCTTTAGCATTGAGAGTACATCGCGAAGATGGTCCCCGGAAACAGCAAGCATCAACGTCATTCCGAAGCAAATGCCTGGACTGCTTGGCACGACCGCTAGGCAGGAGACTAGTAGGAATGTGATCAATTTCGCAAACTGTTTGGACAGCGTGAAGGTGCAGCCTCAACAAGCATCTTTTGCCTCTTCTAAACCGACGAGAATGGTAAGGCCTTGATCGACTTATGTATACTATTTTAAGTCTGTACTAGGTTGTCAGGGTGCTGGTCGAGGACGAAGCTTATGTCGCTTGACTGCAATCTTTCCCAAACATCTTTTTGGATCTAACTTGCACGCTTTTCCCAGTCCAGAGTTACCGCCATTCAACTCAATGCGCTGTCACAGCCAAAAGGCTCGTTCAGCTGAGAGTACCGCTGATTCTAGCCCATGTTCTCGGCAAGCGGGTGGAATTATTGGCTACATATCGATGTGAGAAGCTTGGCCGCCAATAACGCTTTGCCAACCAAGCTTATAAGCGAGCTCAGGTCTTGGCCTTCTCGGAGCATAAAGCAAGTGAAGTATTGCAACGACACTATCTTCCAGTAACACTGGCAAGCTGTTTGTTACATATGTCAAAAATGCACTATTCATTTTTCTCATATGCTGTCACCAAGCGCTATCCGTTCCGCTGGTTCACCCCCATTGGTGATCGTCTGTGCCATTGTCTTCACCACACTCTTCTCCATCATCAATCTTGCTAACAATGGCTACTTCCTCAGAACAACGTACACTCAGGATCCAAATGCAACGGTGGCTCGGCCGCAAAGGTGAGGCACCGGCAGGTCTACCTGAACTCTCAATGTTGATATAAAGTTCCAGATGGTTTATGAAGCCCCCTTTCAGTTGGGGTGATCGTATGCGTCCTTCTTGTGAACCGCGGACCCTTACCGTTGGTGATCGTTTCCTTACTGGGAACCGCGGCCTCTTCTATGACGTGACTCTGCCTTCTCACGTCAACGAATCATTAGAGGAGTACGATCCGTTGGCGTCGGTGCAATATCTCAATAATCCACTCCAAAATTGCGGAACGGGGTACTTCAACATTATCCTCAACAAAGTAGATGACGCAAAGCCGTCCAAGACAAACAGCATGAACGATTCAACCTCTGACTTCGCGGGTCCTGCATGGTGGAGTTGGGAAGGACATGCTACCGCACATGTGTGGTGCACGATACCAGACAGCAAAAGAGGCACCATAAATCTCGAATTGGACACAAAGTTCGAATTGATCGATGTTTCTATCAGTCGCTCCGTGTACCATTTTGTTCTTAATTCTAACTATGAAAATCACGCAAGTGTATGGTGGGGTTCGCGTCTGATGATGGTATATTGGTTTGGCCTTCTCACTGCTATGGCGAAGACAGTCCCGAACAAAACGGCGACTTAGAGAAAGGCCGTTATCACGCTTTTTACCAATTCTTCTAATCCCATCACAAACAGGTAAGTCCCCTCAATGATAACTCATCTATAATGTCTGATAAATTTAGTAATAAGAATCTTGACTTCTTCTTTACTGACAGTTACTTCATTACCTCAGAGGGTGCAAGGGACAGAGTTGACTTTATCGACCCAAAGGTCAGGCCTACCTAATTATGAATTCATCGTAAATAACGTCGCTGATGTATTATACTAGAACCCACTTCTATCCCGTTGGCCGAAGCTCAAATGTTCGCCAAGCTCTTCCACTCCCTCATCATGGTAGATCTAGGTGTGAAAGAGGGACCAAATCTCCTCCTCGACGAAGCCTCGTTGTCCTTTGCCTTTGACACAACCGACCGTCGAGGTGATGGCATCCTCAGCAACGCAGATGATTACTGGTACCCTTACTATGCAGCGCTGTTTCCACCAGGAGCAGACTTCTACGATTCCTGGAACTATACCTCCTTGGACGAAGCATACGACCAGTTCAAGAACATTACAGGTCTCCTTGGCACCAATCCAACAACCATTCTCACCGACTATGCGTGCTTGGAGCCCACTCAACGAAACATCGGCACCATCGTTCTCGCCGTGATACTGGCAAACCTAGTCTTCCTGCAGGCATTATGGAAGGTTTTGAACGGCATAGCCGGACTCATAGTGCTCAAGAAGGATCCGAACGCCATGATTTGTGTAGGGTGTCAACAAGCAGGGTACGAAGCTCTGCCTCGCAGGGGACTGGCCAGGACTACGAGTCATGCGACGGACGCAGAAAGTACGAAGGGTCTGGTCAGTATGACGGCGTACGAGATGGAGCCCTATGAAGACGCGTACGATCCGGTTGCCGGTCGTCAGCGCAATACCCAGTACAATCTCTGATCGCACTCAGCCGGTATCTCTGAAGCCTCGACTTCAACGACACAGCCGTTTGCGTGTGACGAGACGACATCTGTTCGGGTACTTTGCTTTTCATTCATACTCCCAGACATGCCTCGAGTATAGCCCCAGTGATTCAGTTTCAGGCCATTCAATGTTAGTGGAGGTGTTGTGGGCATGGATAACACGGCAAAATAGAACGACTGGGGAAGACACTACAAACCAGCATGTGCGGATGTCATCGATCTGCAGCGTCTCGAGATATTGACCTCGGTCATGGTCCGGCTCGAAAGCTTCACTCGGAGCATATGCGGGGAAACTGTGGGTGATCGACACGGTTAACGGAACGAGAGTCTACGCTGCAGGTACATGATTGACACGGAATACATGGCTGACAGCCGTATGGAGATTCGGTGTCAGGAAAGCACGAGTCAGTATAGGACAGCTTATGAAGAGATTATAGTCTGCAACAGCCGCGTGAAAGATGATGATACTTGTTCTGTTCCTCGCTTTGAGGACTTCGTGAACGGGATTAAAAGCTTAAACAAGGCTTGATTTTTTAGCGACAAACAAGCCAAGCGTTTCCACCGCCATGACGACTGTACATCAATCCCCAGCCCCTGAAGGGTCAAAGCCAAAGTACACTATCCCGAGGCCCCGCAACTTGTACAACTTCACGATCGCCCTGTTCGTCGCATGCGGATCGCTCTGCTACGGCTATGCCTCGAGCATCAGCGCGGCCCTCATCGGTCAGCCGTCTTGGTACGATTACATGGGACTCGTCTCCGGCACTGCCCAGTCAAACAGGATCTTGGGTGCAATCAACGGGGTGTATGCCGCAGGAGGCGCCTTCGGCTGCATCGTAAACATGTACATTGCCGAGCGCTTCGGGCGTCCACGTTCCATACAGATCGGCTGCGTTGTCTCCATCGTAGGCGCCTCGATCATGACGGCTTCGGTGAACATCCCGATGTTCATTGTTTCCCGCTTTATCATGGGTGCAGGCATAGGGATCCTGGTGACCCTGGTACCACTTTATCAGTCAGAGGTCAGCCCTCCCGAGTCCCGTGGGCTGATGGTCGGTCTTCATGGCGTCCTTATCGGCTTTTCATACAGCTTGACTGGCTTTGTCACATATGGCTGCTATTTTGCATCGTATGGCCAGTTTCAGTGGAGGTTTCCGCTTGCGGTTCAATTGCTGCCGTGCACGGTATTGCTGGTGGGGTCGTTCTTCTTGCCAGAGTCGCCAAGGTGGCTCATTGGGAAGGATCGACATGACGAGGCTTGGAATGTGACTAGACGATTGCACGCGAACCAGAAGAAGGATCCCACCCATTCGTACGCCCATGCAGAGTACAACCAGATGATGGCTCAAATCCAGTTTGAAAAGCAGCATGATGCAGTAGGCATGCTCAAGCAGGCCAAACTGGCCTTCTCGCAGAGATCGTTCCAGAAGCGGCTCGGGTTGGGTTTCTTGGTGCAGTTCGGGAACCAGTGTACAGGAGCGCTTGTAATCAACAACTATAATGCACAGCTGTTCACCGGGTTAGGCGTCACCGGGTCCTTGCCTCTGCTTCTGCTCGGCTTCTTCAACCTTACGACTGTGCCTGGCAACCTTTTCAACGGCTTGTTCATCGATCGTTTCGGCAGACGTCGGTTTGTTCTAACTGGCTGCATTGGCATCATTGTCTGTTTGTCCTGTGAAGCAGCAATGACAGCAGTGTTTGTTGAAAACCCGGCGAACTCCTCAAATCGTGTTGGACTCGGTTTCGGCGTCTTCTTTATCTTCGCTTATGTCGTTTTCTACTCGTCCTGCTTGGATGCGACAATGTATTTGATACCAAGTGAGATCTTTCCAATGGTCATTCGAGGATTTGGAATGAGCTGGAGCATCATGGGACAATTCATCGCGACAGTCATTCTGCTCGAGGCCGCGCCAACCGCGTTCCAGAATATCGGTTACAAGTTTTGGATCATCCTAATATGTTTGACTGCGATATATGGAGTACTCGTGTACCTGTTCTTGCCTGAGGTAAGTTGATTGATTTCTCATCTTATGGTTCCGTTTAGTTGAAGGTGCTTGCTAAAATTTCTTCCTCCTCCTACAGACTAAAGGCATGACTCTTGAGGATATCTCAATCTTGTTTGGTGATCCTGTCGAGTTGAGCTTCGAGCAGGCGTTGCATCGGGAAACCGCTGGCAAAGATGAGGACGAAGCTTCAGAAATTAGACATACTGGTGGTGCATTGAACGAGAAGACAGTTGACAGGCCTGAACATGTGGAGGTAAAGAGCTGATGGGTTCAGGGTTGACGAATCTGTTGCGAGCGTTTGCAAGACCATTTGCCGCAGTTTACTGTTAGAGACAGGTCCAATGGTTCCATTCTCATTCACTTCCCCTGCACCACGACTCTTGCCCAAGTACATCGCTGTCTTTCAAGCTGGCACATATCAAGCTTCGCAAGCACCTGCAGTCTCGCGGCTCGTAATCCCATCATCCATAAATGTTTCATAGTTTCATACAACCACATCTCGTTGTGATCTACGGGTTGTCTTATTTCATGCCATGAAGAAATCAAAACCATAACTTGATTAGTTCTTCAGCCACTGCATCAGCTGTTATGGTTCCGTTTTCTGTGATTAGAGCATTGATGAGTTCTGGCGGCGTGATGTCGACAGTACCATCGCCCTCCGCACTTGCTTTCTCAGCACGAACACCGAAGCTCATCTCGCTCTTCTCATCTTCTTCCAGACTAGTTCGGAACTTCAAAACACTCTGCTTGGCGCCCATTTTCTGCAAGTCTGAGTCGCCATAATTCAGTGGGAACTGTCGGGTGAATTTATACGACTCAACAGCGAAGTACACTGGAATTGATGCGTCGTGTGCAATCGCCGAGACCAGACGTGAACCAATGTTGGAAATAGCAGCGCCATTTTCGAGAACAGCTTCAGCACCAAGAAGCAGAATAAGGTTCGAAGATGTTGTTCTCGCATTTGACGGCCGAATTGAGGCAATGGTATGAGAAAGAGCGGCCAGTGGTACAGTAGCAACAGGTATACCAAGGCTCAGAAGTCGGTTGGTTGATTGCGAAAACGGCGAATCAGAAGGCTCCTGGCCTGATGAAGGGTTGACGAAGATGACATGAAAATATCGACGAGACTCGGCAGCGAGTGAAAGGATAGCATCTATCACACGCGAGGAGCCATAAGTGATTACTGTTGTTGCATCGTCGCGAATAAATGGTAGGGCATGTTGTGCGATTTTTGATCTTGCAGATTTGGTCCGACTGATAAAAAGCTTGCTGTTCTGAATCAGCTGTCGCCGGAGGGAGCTGAAGTCGGCTGATGTGGTGTTGGTGTTATTTTGGAAGGAGGTGATGATGTATCGTTGAAGTAATTCAGTACCAGCAGAGAGTGGTATCGGATTGTTTCGTGAGGCGAGAAGTGTGGTGCTAGTTGTGGATAGTAGGGTAAGGGTCTCGGTGATTGTTGTTAGCGGTTGGGCTGTAAGAGCTGCCACTAGCGATTCGATCGCAGCTATCGCTGGTGTAATGCTTGGGTCTGTAGCGATGAGATTCTTGTAATGGGAGACCACATCGATTTGAGGATTTATTGCGGCGGATAACCGTTCGGGTGGTGGAGTCGCAAGACCTGAAAACAAATGTTCGTTAGTTCGAAGACCTACCGAGGTTTTGCGCAAGTCGTCTGGAAAGTCTCGTCTCCTTCTCACTGGCACTAGAGTGGTGACTTATGGCTCGTCCTCCACATCGACGAAGGGCCATGAGACTCGAACTACATATTTTCGGGCAATGCTAGTGTATCAAACATTTCCCAGCGTGACTTACCTGCTGGACTTGAAGACGTCATTTTGGGACTCAAACACTTGATGTACAGAACTGACGACGGAAGTCGTCCTTCTCAAGGGATGAAGAGTCATTGCGGACGGAAAAGTCTTGGCAGTCTAAGACGACGAAAATCTGCATCGCGTTCAAGGCTTCCTTTCCACCACCGTACTGACCTCCCACTTGCACTTATCTAACCTAATGATCCAGTTGTTTGGCGAGATCACCATTTAACCTTTCCTGAATCTCGTTCAAGCTAACTAGCTACTATGACCTTGACCAGAATTTATAATCTCTACTGTTTCGATCTTTATCGTCCGCTCGCCTAAACTGTTTCTAATACGCGTGGTTTAGGACTTGTGAGTGGTTCGCGTAGTGGTGTGGCTCGCACAGTGGTGGCTGACGATAGGCTTCCTCGCTCAACCTTCCACCCCATTTTTGAGACACTGCCATTATATGGCCAAAATGGTAACAATCAGTATCTGCTCAGCCTTTGACAACTTTGATGAGATGATGAGTTAAACACTTTATATAGTACCGGATGATGCCCGGATGGTTTCAACCCTCTCGATGGCCCTGCAGAATCAATTCACACTTTCACTTGAGTTGACGAATCTTGTCCCAGTAGGGTTCGCAATTGCTGGCAAGACATGGGATGCAGCACTGCGTTTCGCCAGACAGCTGCAGAGTTCGAGGTCAGACATAGTGATCGAGGAAGACCTAGCTCTGAAGTTCGGTCGTTGTCGCATTGCAGATAACTTGTCTAGAAGCTTTCGCACCGTGGTCGAAGCACAAAATCGCGCGGAGCCTCTGCAGCTTGTGGAGGCTGGACTTACGTTGTTTTGTGGAACTGGGCCAACAGTTGTTCGAGCTCTAACCGAAGGTCGCGATGGGCCTTATTTCGCTATGGTCGTGCAGTGTATGTCATCTTGTCTCTTCGAGGTATCATCGTATGCTCCGTTACTCAACACTGAGGCGGCCATTGTGAATGTTCCGCTGAAAATGCTACAGTACCTACCTGACTCCTTTTCATAGGCTCTCTCTTGGTCGCAACACACATGAAACGCCCCTTAGCTGCCGCTTTGAGTCAATCTTTCGAGAAAGAGGCGGCATCAGCTCCACTAGAGCACCAGCAACGAGCTATTCCAAGTGGAGAGGGTCTTGAGGGTACATTACAAGCGATCGAGGATCAGACGACCTCCTTCGATTGGCAGCACTTGCTGTTTGCCGTCGGAAGGAAATCAAACTTGGAAGACAAGCAAGTGTGAGTACATACGCCGAGCAGAGGACTCCTATTGATTAGTCCCGGATTCCAGTCATACAACTATCCCCACAGTGATACTCCAAGGCGCGATTACCATGCTGCACTCTGTTCAAAGATTTCCAGAAGAACGGTTGGTCATAATCGAGACAAATAACGGTGCAGCCGTGCTCACCGTCTGGGCCCATCATGTGCTTGGACTTTCAGTGTTAGTTCGGACATATAAGGATAACGAAGCCCACGAAGAACGGTTTGGAGAGTCTCCGGAACAGGTAGTTATTGACGTACGCCGTCATATCGAACAAAGCGGTCTAGCAGGAGAGCCAACTACAAGAGAGGACTCCATCACCCTGCTGTCTAT
This sequence comes from Neophaeococcomyces mojaviensis, assembly GCA_030247915.1. Taxonomy (NCBI): domain Eukaryota; kingdom Fungi; phylum Ascomycota; class Eurotiomycetes; order Chaetothyriales; genus Neophaeococcomyces; species Neophaeococcomyces mojaviensis. Next base: position 19,364 of record JAPDRQ010000051.1, read on the forward strand.
CAAAGATGGTAACAAACTTACTCTCAAGGCAGAACCTGATGATGAATACATCGATGGAACTTTTAGAGGGCCTCTTCGCGGCTTCGCAAAGCGTCAACTCGTCGCTAGGCAAGAGGTAGCAAGGAACCCCAGCTTAGGCAGAGAGATGGCTCTGATAACAGCCGCTATGGCATTTCTCATCTGCCGTAACTTAAGGGTGGCAGCTTGCAATGAAGACTATACATTCGAAGACCATTCAAAGAACATGATGGAGCCTGGAGTCACCAATCCGTTTGCATCGGGTAGTCCATCCGAAGATGACTCGACCAGATCCGGGTGGTCGACCAACATGCCCGTGGTTGTAGATGAGGAGCAACTTTTATCCACTTGCCAGATGCTTTTTGACGATCAAAGCATAGAGCAGTATCAGGTCAATGAATATATCAGCTTGTTTCGGTATCAGCCGCTGACTGCATTACCTGTTCCTATTGGAACTGTGCAGAGTGTGCTCAGCAAAGACGGACTTACAGATATCGAGTCGACCTGGAGCTACCTCCGATTGTCAGCCACATTACTTTCCGTAGCTCTGTGCGGCTTCGCGAGTGTTGGAAGACTAGATCGTGCAGCAAAACTACCTTTGTACGACGACTCATCAATCCTAAGCGACTCAGCTCTGGCGATGAAAATAATGGGCTGGGACGGCAACTCCCCACTTTACATTGAAAGTGATGCTTCTTTCGAGATAGTTAGCCATCTCATGCTAGGTGAGTACTCAGATGTCGATATGAGTGAGACTGCTCTTGTCAGTACCAAAGGGTGGAGCGTATACTTGGGCAGCCTAGGGGACGAAGATCCAGCAGCCAAAGGTGTGTCCTGATGGGCTTGTCATCATAGTTTGCTGATTCGAGTTCAGGGAAAAGTTCCATCTTCATTGAAAGGGGTGTTCCATGCCGCAACCAGGTTTGGAAGCACCTAGTTGTGGATGCTACATCTTTAGCACGTACTACATGGCAGTTTGAAGGTCATGCCGGGACTCAAGCACAAATTTGTTGTCACGAGAGAAGTCGGATGAAGTTTGGCACACCTTATTGTGGCGAGCGTCGCGACAGTTTTGTGCTTAGTCTTCGGCTTCTGAAGGTCGACAGTGCTGGCTCCATCGATGGTAGCCAGACTCGTCGGACAGGTTACAACGAGAAACACAAATGTCTTTGGCGCACAAAAACAACACAAAACTGCGTACATGGCCCATCTGCGAATAAAGTGGTCACTCTGCCGCCAGGTTGTGTGACAGTCTCGGGGTTTGGAGACCATGGGGTGAATGCAAGCAACGCACCAGAAGGGTTCGGCGCAAGGATATATATTTGTCTGACTGCTGGGGTGAAGGCATCGCGATGGAGGGCTATACTCGCAGCTGGAGCTTCAGAAGAAGGCGCGACCCGGTTTGTACCTATCATGATTCGAGGGGCAGGTTGCTGCTTCCAATGTGCTCTCAATCAAGTCATGGAGCAAGAGGGTACTTGGTTTTTGGTGCTTTAGTGGAGATTGTGCAAAATCAAGAGTTGAAAATGAAAAGTTGATCTTATTCCGGTGCGTTATTACCTCGCCTCACCAAAATTTGCGAAACCCACAGAATTGAGCCTGTTGGTTGAGAATTTTAAAGTGCCTTGATGTTCCTGAATCGATGACCGACAAGTTGTTCAGTACGATAGTATACAGTAGCAAAAGAGTTATGTACGAAATTTATTCTAAACAAAGGAGTGACCTGAGATCAGACTTTTTGTTGAGCTTTCAAGATTGTTTTACGGTGCTAAAATCCTGCTCCGTATACACACTGTCAGACAGGCAAAGGATCGAGAGGACGAGAATAAGGTGTCCCATGCTGTTGGCGTATCTTCACTACGAGGCTTTACCTATTACTTCATGCACATTCCACGTCGTGGCCAACTATCATCTAATTGTGATTAGCTTACATTCCGAAGCACGGGCTACCTCGGTGATCATGATCAATAATCGGAGTTCCGCTTCCTGAAATCTTGCTATGTATGTCCCTCTTGGGACAGAGGCTAAATGAGGCTCCAGTTGATTTCTTCTGGGGTCGGCTTTGGTTTTCTCGCAAGCAATCGCTGACGGAGTGTTGAAGACTGGGAGCATGTCGTGGTGGTACGAGCTTTGCTACTTATCCATTGTTCATTTTCTAACTATGAATACCAATAAAAGTGGTTTGCCTAGAGTGGGCTCTCGCCAGTCAACAGTCAGGCGAGGCTAAACCACCTAACAGGGGCTTAATTTAAGCCAGAACGGCGTCACCTTAGGTTTAGGAGAGAGGTGAACTCGCTGCAGGTTTGTATCATCTTTGCATTTTGACCGCTGGTACATCACTCCGCACATGTGGCATCTCAAGATGCCGCCAAAACTACCATGCAACTTTGCTAAGGACTTAGTCTGCTGAGAGAATCGCCCACGAAGGTTCGTCAAGCCGCAAAAGAACCTCGTTGAAACCCCTGTGAATCCAGGCCGCCTGAACGAAAAGCTTCCAGCTGTCCTTCCCTTACATGTTTCGATATGGCGAACTGTATTGACCGTCCACGAATGAAATGACAGGAACTACCACACTTGACGGTATTCGTGCTACTCGTTGTGAAGCATAGGAATGTCATTCGAGCAGCGCAGGAATCGGCGAGATCAAGATGGCGCGAGATGCCATAGTGGTAGGCGGATGGATTTCCTGTCACAGGAGTGGTGGACTTAATTTACTTTAACCCAGGCCCCCTTAGCGAATGTTACCACAAGTACAACCTGACACTTAACCGAGGGTGAACCAAGTGGTGAAAGGGGCCGTCATAGCGGCTGATGCCACCAGATACGGACTAGTGTGGAAACTCAAAAGCGAATCAAAAATCAAATTCACATGCACAAACGCTGGGCTCAGACAATGCGTGGCATGGCTAGTCATGCCCTAGCCACTGAGTGTTCAACTTATAATTTGGTTATTGTTCAAGCTTATATTGTACTTTCTTTGTGCTCGGTATCGCACATTGCGCTCTGACCGGGGATTCGAACACACTGTATGTGCTTAATTAGTACGTACATTGGTTTATGACAAATTTCGAATTAAGCCTTAGCCTTTCCTTTCCTGCCCACATCCCGCACGACTAGTCCGGCTGCAACGAATGTTCTTTCCCCTTTACGAGAGCGACTTCACCATGCGACAAACACACAACTATACAGCCTCTCAGTATACGCACGCAACTGCCTCTCCTTTGGCCTGGATCGTCCACCTCTTTACGAAACGTAAAAGTGCTGGCATAGCGGAGGAAGCTGAAGAATATTACCAACGCAAGAACGCTGGTCAACGGAAGAAAATAATAGGTCGCGTTGCGGGCCCGGAAGCGTTTACTGGCGCTTCTGCCACCCGAATTCAATTATCCTCCAGCGACAAATTTGTGAATACGAAGTAGAGACATAGCAGCCCGAAAATGAGTTTTGACTCGAGCAAGGCCAAATCATCCGACAGCACTCGCTATTTCCAGACTTGTGTAAACTCCCTTGATCTTACGAAGCAGCGTCTACATAGCACCCGGCATGGACGCAAATTAGCAAGACACCTTTGTCTTCGAAATACGCAAGCTGGTCAGGTGTAGTAGCTTCAAAACTTCGACGGCAAAGGATTTAGCAGCATTAGCCCCAGCACCTGTGATGAAGTTGTCTTGGCTCGCCAAAAAACCCAAGAACATTGATGCTATGAGAAGTGTAACTGGTTGTACCTAGTCTGTGGAGACCACCCAGAGTCGCCACCATATTGACTGTAGCTGACATATTGCTGGGGGTCTCAATCAATTTATAGCTGATGCATGTACGGCAGATTATGCCAGTTACTCGAACAAGAGAATCTTCCATTTCGAGGTGGAAAACTAGTCCATCTTTGGCACCATGTAGCGCTCCGACAGTGCTTGGCAAGCCCTCACATAGAGCAGTGTGCTTTCGTTACTCAATTATGGATATAGGATTAGTGAGCCCTGGCCCTTCTCTGTTGCCTCATTGCAAGGAACATTCTAGATCTCTGCATGGCCTCAAACAATAAAGGTGAGCGAACCAAACAATGTTTCTGACTCTGGCATATATATTCGACTGTCTGCATTTCTTCAGCTGTTAGATTCATCCATTCACATCAGTCAACATGACAGGTTATGCAAATCTCCCAACTGGAGCAACACTTGACATAAAGCCGTTCAAGGCCCACGTCCCTGAGGAAAAGTTGCAGCATTTCAAGAAGTTGTTGGAGCTCTCGCCAATTGCTCCTGTTGTATTTGAGAATACTAATGCTGGTCGTAAGTATGGAATGAAGAGAGATTGGCTTGAAAATGCTAAAACAGCATGGCTACATGAGTTTGATTGGCGCAAACACGAAGATCGAATCAACTCTTTCCCAAATTTCAAGGCTTCAGTGAAGGATACAGAGGGCAATACGATCGAGATCCAATTTTTGGCTCTGTTCTCCGAGAAGGCTGATGCTATCCCAATTGCTTTCTTCCATGGCTGGCCAGGTTCCATCTGCGAGTTTCTTGACCTCCTGGACATCGTCACAAAGCGGTACCCTCCAAAGGACTTGCCGTATCACATTATCGTCCCCTCACTCCCAGGCTATGCATATTCATCAGGTCCTCCAGTGGAGACGGATTACGGAATTGACATAGCTGCCGGAGCACTGAACGATTTAATGGTCGGACTGGGATTCGGCTCTGGATATTTGGCCCAGGGCGGTGACCTTGGCAGTTTTGTGAGCAGGTTGCTAGCGATGAAATACGATGCTTGTAAAGGCATGCACGTGAATATGATGGGTGCGCCGCCAGAGCTCTCAGACGAACTTCCAATGAGCGAGCCAGAGAAGAAGGCATTGCAAAAGGCTACCGAATTCATCGATACAGCATATGCATTTGCTTTAGAGCAAGGTTCAAGGCCTGCTACAATAGGGTTTGCGCTGAGTGCTAGTCCATTAGCACTGCTTAGCTGGTGAGATACAGATTACCAAAGTATTTTTTTGATAGTTTGCTAACGTTGAAGTAGGATCGGAGAGAAGATCCTAGAATGGACGGACGAAGATCCTCCGCTTGAGAAAATACTCGAAAGCGTAACATTGTATTGGATGACCGATACCATATCACGATGCATGTACCATAACCGCGCAGTAAGTCATACCATTGCTTCTTTCATGGTAGATGGGTCTTTAACTCGATAACCCAGTTGGCCAATGTAGATGACAAGCCAAAGATTGCAAGGTATAGTGTGGTAAGTTTCGGAAACTGAGTCAATTTTCTGAGATGTGGAAGAGTTGCTAAACGTGTTTCAGATCGCAAAGGGGACGTCGCTAAAACTTCCATACATTAAGAAGCCTTGCGGCTACTCACTTTTTGCTCATGAAATCGTACCGATTCCGAAGAGTTGGGCGACCATGTCTTGCAATCTTGTGTCATACAATCAGCACGAGCATGGAGGTCATTTCCCGGTATGTGAAATTTGGCTTGATTTATGTTAGCTGTGCTGACGCTGTATAGGCGATGGAGAAGCCGGATGAGCTGCTGGCAGATGTTGAGGAGTATATCAAGGTAGCCTGGACGGCCACTGACAAGAACATATAGTTGTATAAAGGAGCGGAGAATGTGAAAGCAGGAACGCAATGCTATCCCTCACCTGTGAAAAGTTTCATGGTGCAGGAAACGGTTGTGGCTATACGAACAATCGGTTAATAGGTCTTATGGTCTGCTTTCCACGAAAGACGTGATTATCAGCTTTCTATAATTCTTAGTACTATAGTCTGCTCTGTTGTGAGGACAACAGACGTTCCTAGTTGACTTGTCCAATCACAAATTCATGTGGGGCACTGAGATTGCCTCACTTTTACGAGCACTGAGGAAGTTGTATCAAACAATGATGCCCGTTTGTATGGTGTTTGCTGATGACAAGGTTGTGTATGGCGGAGGTGTTCAATTGAGGAAATCAAATAGTCGATTTCCGTACAAAAACGAGACTATTAAGCTAAATGTGGAAGTGAGCCATCGTACGCCGTCATGTCAACATTCTCAAACTGTAGTCGTCTCCTCATCCACTCAAGAGCCTTTTTGGTGATCTTTGGCTGATTTGGGAAGTCGTTCCGGAATTCTTCAATTATGAGATGTATATGATTTTGCTTTTCCGGTTCGTCGGTTCCCATATATGCAACCATGAGACACATAACAATATAGGATGCTCCTAATGGCCGATATTGATGTGCTTGTGATGCTAAGACGCAGATACATTCCGAGTAATGGTTGACTTCGGAGATCAGTGCTGCCATACTATTGAGATCGATTACTGGACCTTGACTTGGACTGGTGCTGAATTCTGGGCCCAAATCAGTGGTATACATCAGTGCTGCACGAAGAAGTATGTTGGTAAGGATTATGAACATCAAACATGTTCCGTAGCGCCGCTGATAATATGCATGCGAATGCACTGCCGACTGTTCCTTTTGAACAGAAGATGGCTCTACTTCATCATGACTAGCCTTCACCTTCTCTAAAACAGTTATCAACTTTTCGTACCGAGATCGTATCTCTTCGGCGATATTGTTGTCAGCAACACTTCTCTGCCGAGAGTTCCGTCCGCGCCTAACAAGATCAGGTATCTGTGCGATGCAATGCATTATTTGTCCTTCGGAGGTCGTAAAGTCAATGTCATTTTCAAGCAGTCGTTGCCATTCTTTGGATGAATATATTCTAGAAACTTTGTCCTTGAATATTCCATCAAAGAACAGCGAGCCTCGTAAGGTAAAGAGTAATTTATGCTCTAGCCTGTCTTTGGGATTGTAGATGAACCTTCGTGCCTGCAAAAGTTGTGCTGCACCTTCGCAATGAGTAACCGCCTGCTGGTTGTAAGTTCCAATAAGATTCTGACAGGTCAACAAAACAGAAACGGCGCAAAGTGTCTCGGCTTTGCAAGCTTCGGCTGGGTCATTCAGGCAGATTCGGAGACTGCTTAGTGCTTCAGAATATTTGACCAATGTTATGGCTGAAATTTCTCGTTCGCTTCTGCAGATTTCGCCATGTGCTGAGACCAGGGTTGCAATCGCTGTATCAAGCGGCTTGCTTATGCCAAGTCGTTGAGGAATATCATAATAGATGCTGCCATACGTCCAACCGAGATTGTAGCAGATGTCCATGGAGGGCTGGATAGTGTTGACAAATGATGCCATGAGTTGATTTGAGCTACTTGTTGGGATCCACAAGGACTTGGCCATGTCATCCCATTTCTGCAAAAAGAGGACAGACTGTGCCGGAGGTGTAGAGTGGTAAGGGGATACCTTCATGTAAGTAGCGGGTGGTGCGCGAGGGGGTGACGAATCCGAACTCGAGCTCTGAATGCGGAAGATATATCGCTGCTCCCCAGCTCCAACACATTTCAGACTCAACCGTACACATCTCGAGCATGGATTCTTTTCATTGCACTTCAGGCTGTCAGGCATCTCATCATCAACCAAGAAGGAACAGGGAGGCACACCTTCTTCTTCTGCTTCCTGCAACCCTCGCACGCTTTTCCGGAAGGCACGCCCGGCATACTCTGCCAGAATTGTGCCACTTGTTAGTACTTACCAAGACGTAAGCTGCATTCACTGCTCTTCGATCTGGTACTATGCTGTCATTCATGATGGTAGTTTCACCCTCATCAGCCGTTAGTGTACGCCGTGGCCTAGGTGATGACAAGCTATGAGAATTCCTCAGGTCAGATTGTGTGAGAATTGGGGGTTATGCAGCGACAGTGAATATTCCATGGTTTGCTGCAAGGATGCTGAAGAAAGAAGAGGGTATTGATCGAAGGCGTCTAAGGATAAACCCGCTTTACCCACTATGGTTCGATACAGCGCTGCCATAACGCTATTCCATATTTGAATGGTGCTCAACTAAGCACGTTGATCACCAATTAGGTCAGCCCGTTAGGCTAGCCCCACCAGAAAGGAAGCCCAATTCTTAGTAAGATAGACCTTAAGGCTGCTACAGTATCCTAATCAGAAAAGGTTACAATTTTAGGCGTAAATCGTGTCCGAAATAAGTGTTTATTCAGTAAGCCTGTGCGAAGCGCTAGTCCTACCCTGAACTACTTTTGGCTGACCGCACGCGCACCTGCCGTCCGCTGTGGTCAAGGCACTAGAACGATTGTGTCGCAGTGCAACCAGTTGGCTTTTGCCCGCCAAAACTGCCCTAATCTGGTTTTCCTTCAGGCAGACGACAGAGAATACTTTGCCATTTTATGTAACGCTATCAAACTGGGCACGGTTGAGTATACTAAGTTGCGCTAAGGTCTGTCGATCGCTGCTGGGAGGAAGGTGACATGGCAGGTAGGCAGTTCTTGAGACGCTATCTCTGGGGTTAGCTGCTCAGTCTCGTTGATCACGATGTCGGAGATGACTCGAAGCTCCTTTTTGCAATATTGTAGAACTCGCCTAGCAGCAGTGGCTTCCAAAACGTGCCTTTGTTGCCACTTGTCAAAAGATTCTCCTAATGGCTGCTACGACTGGTCCTGCGATCTAAGTGACCTCCTACATGCTTCAGAGCTCGGATGTCAGCGATGCTCTCTCCTGGTCCGCTGTATTGCTTGCTACGATCCCAGCATTCTCACACGCGCTGGGTCATTAGAGGGTAACTGGGGTTCTTGGTTCGACATAACCTTTGAAGCAGACAATATGGGAACGGACGACTTCCTGCAGCTCGATATATTCCATCCTGGCGGTGAGTGCTACACCTGCGTCGGAGAAGAACACCGTTCTTCGCTGAAATGATTTAAGTTATTTTACCTTGGACAATAGCCAGACCGATGTCCGATTCCACAATACGAACTAATGATCTTGAGAAATCTAGTAGAGGTTCGACCGTGGTTGAATACGAAGAAGACTCGACATATTCTTCCGGGAGCCACATCATCAGAAACTACGTTCAACACGATTCAAAACTGGATGGCAGATTGTCTGCTCAACCACACAAACTGCTTAAAACCTCACAGTCCTGGCAATGACAAACCGCTTCCGAAAAGGCTTCTCGAGCTGAGCAATGGCTGCGTGGTCCTCCGCGAGGATGCCGCTCATAAGAGACACCCTTATGCTTGTCTAAGCCATTGCTGGGGCCCGTCTCCTCGTCGTCCCGAAAGTACCATCCTCAAGACAAAACGGGCCACACTGGAGAAGTTCAAGCTCAAGGTTCCATGGGACCAACTCACCAAGACCTTTCAGGACGCCGTAGAAATTTGCCGCAGGCTAAGTATCAACTTTCTATGGATTGATTCTTTGTGCATCCTTCAAGACAGTATCGATGATTGGGCCCAGAACGCCGCGGAGGTCGGATCTATTTACGAAAATGCATTGCTCACAATTGCGGCCACAAAATCTAAAGAAGGTTGTGAAGGATGTTATACTACGACGGACCTACAGTATCATGCCCTGTCGGTGCCAGGGTGTGACAATATCTGCATCCGCAAAAAGCCACCAAGTTATCCAGTCCATGAATTGACGTTGGACCAATCATGTTTTCCGCTTTTGGATCGTGCTTGGGTCTATCAAGAAATGCATCTCTCTGTCCGCATTCTTCATTTCTGCTCTCAAGAAGTTGTCTGGGCATGTCGAAGCGCTCGCAAAAGTGAAAGTGGTATCAGCGATGCAGAAGCTACGAACAACTTTCAGTACTCAACGGATCTGCACGGCTGGGATACTTCGTGGAAGGACCTGAATCCGATTGAGAATTCGCTGCAAAATGATACGAGGACATTGTGGTATCGGATTGTCGAAGAGTACACGCGCCTACACATCTCTTTTCCAAGCGACATCTTCCCGGCATTGGCGGCTTTGACGCAACGAATGTACAATCTCAGGCCCCCACAGGATCTGTTTATGGCAGGTCTTTGGAAGAGAACACTGCTTCTTGATATGATGTGGAAATGTCCACTCGGTCAGAATCTTGGTAGACCTCCAAAGTGGCGGGCTCCGACTTGGTCCTGGGCCTCCCTACAAGCTCAAGTCATCTGGGATCCCCAGTTGAGTTCTATCTTCGAAACAATCCAGTTGCTAGATGCTTGTTGTGAAACTGAGGGACTTCCCGAGATGGGTAACATCATGGTAAAAGAGGGGGCTACAATTACCCTACGTGCACCTCTCATCAAAGCAACCTGGTTAAAACCTTGGGTTCGGAGTCGATGGCCAGAGATTTTAACGAGCCAGGTCAATGGCAAAATCGATGTAAATCGATTCTATCCCGACTATGACCACGATTTACCAGGAGAGTACCATATTTCGTGGCAATCGGTTTTCTTTCTTGTACCGATAGCCATATCATGGATCCCTCTTGAAGACAACTATGAAGGCAGCAGAGATGGACCTGGAAGTTATCGGCATCTAGGCCTTGGCCTACGGAGAATAACGGAGAACAGCATCGGTACTTCTTCTCCTGCAGTGTATGAACGCATTGGCTATGTTGAGATTGTGGAAGAACACGGTGAAGGCAACCTGAGCGTCCAGGAAGCGCAGGAGAGGTTTGAGAGAGTAAGCGCCGTCTTACGATCTCTGCCGCATATCAGTCTCACTATTATCTGAAACTTCTAGAAATTTGACGAATGCCTCAAAAGTTCATATCCACCGCAGGTCGACAAGCATAGATAATACAACGGATACACCGCCAATGGCAATTTTAACTGTGAGATGAGGACGAGAATGCAGCAGCCGACAGCCTTGTTCAAGAGCTTTGCCAATGATGCTTGATTTGAAGTAAGTGATGTCCGGCTGTCAAAGTAACAACGATGAAGTAGAGCTACGCCACTGGCGAAATACCATATAACCGATAAAGATGTAGCTAAGTGACCGCCCTACCCAATGCTCATGTCGTTAAGGCAGGCAGTCAGTCAGTACGCGTCTCTCGGTCATGATGGTCGTCATAGCCCACTGGCTCTGATTAGGACGACCCTTATGTCGGATGTTGAGAATGGGCGACCGTCCAAGATACGGGAAACTTCAACCGACAAACGAGCTTTCTTATACCTTGAGGAAAGACCATTACTTGAACAGGTGGTGTGGTTGTACAGCAGTACGACTACTTAGGAAGAGCAGGGATTAGCGGCCAGAACCTTTAGTTCTATCAAGTCGATGGTAGTCTAAGAATTCTCCTAGAGACCGGACGAGGAACCCTGAATGAGACGAATGCTTGCGACTAACAACTCTTCTCTTTTCGACAATCTCTTTATCTTGTTTGCCTCGGATCATTGTTCCTTTCTAATTACTCTATGTTTGATCTTTTATATGATGTTGAAGGAAACTGCTGGGAACATCCTAGGACACAACCTATTCTGATGTAACTAAGCCTTCTCTGTAGGGCTGTGCCCTGCGCTGTCATGCACAGTATCGAGAGCAGAAGAGGGTAATGTCTACAATGGAGCCGTTGGAGCGAGCGTCGGATGACGGCTAGCCCTCACGGAGGTGAGCCGGGAAAGGTGAGCCAGATGCGGATTTGCTTGATCTTGGCATTAAAGTCTGTCCTGATTGGTTGCTAGGCAAGAACAATCTTCCGTCATTGTTGGTGGAAAACCAAAACAAACAAAACAACCAGACATCTGCACCCTCACCATCAATCACGTCGCTTCCACCACCTCGTCGTCGACATATCACAAATCTCGGGAAAAATCGATCCAACGGACTCATTGAAAAAGCCAGTTGCTGAACACAGTCATCATGAACTCTCAATATCGAGTGTCGCACCAGCCTGGTGGTAAAAAGCGCAAAGAAGAGGACCCTGATGCCTTCATGCGTCTGCCCGACCATGAGATTGTGGGCTGCATCAGCGACATTGGCGTACCATTTGCAGAAAATGATCTTCGAAATCCCAAACCGCAACAAATTCAAATGGTCTTTGAACACCTAGGCGATATCCTGATGAACGCGACTCGAGATTCCATCGACCCAGCCATGCGCGCCGCCTCCGATGACATCTGTAGCGAATACCCTGACCTTGTCCCTGTCGACACGCGGCTTATGGTGGGTTTCTTCGTGAGCCTGCGCCGCATGCTTATGGAGTGTGGTGTGCATGACTTTTCGATGAACGATCTGGTCAGGCCGACTTATGAGCGGTTGGGAAAGATCTTCAGTTATGTGATCAACTTTATTCGATTCAGGGAGGGGCAGACGGAGGCTATTGACGAGTGTTTGGGGAGGCAGGAGGGGACAAAGACTAGGATTGAGACGCTATATACCGAGAATGAAGAGATGGTGCAGAGGCTTGAGGAGATGAAAAGAAATAGGAAGACCATGGAGGCCGCGGTCAAGGACAAGGTGAAGAGAAATGATGAGCTCAAAGCACGATTACTCGAACTGAGGAAAGGGCAAGAGAGAATTGCCGAGCAACTTGAGCGGTCAAAAGCAGAGAAAAACCGAGCGCAGCAGACTCTGGAAGAAAAGACTGAACGACTGGTTAGGTGCCGACAAGAAAGCGAGAAGTTAAGGCCATACGTGCTGCAGAGTCCGGCTGCGTTGCAAAGTGCTTTGACCGAATTACAGGAGAATCTAATGCGCGAAAAGAGTCAGATTGACATGCTAGAAAGGCGGACCCGAGCGTTGCAAACATCTGCCGACAGCTTCGGTGTGGTTCAGAGCGATGTGCAATCGTGCGTGAAAGTGCTCGAAGAGATCGCTGTTGAACTGCAGAAAGAGGAGGAAGAGGATGCAAAGGCTGCCAAGAACAAGGAGGCTCTCAATGAGCGAGGCGCAAATGTCAGAGAGGTTGAACAGAGTGAAAAGCTCCTGCAAAGACAGCTTGCGAAGTGGGAGGAAAGAATCGAAGAGTTGAGGCGGAAGCACAAAGAAAGAGAAGACGCTAATAAGGCCAAAATGGAGGAGCTCTGGGAAATGCAACGACAACTTCGAGAAGAGCGAGCTGCCAAAGGCCGTGAGATGGACCGTCGGAAAGGCAGAATTGATCAGACGGAGAAGAAGGTAAGCATGTCTCGTTCATATTGATGATTACTGCTAACTGTTTGCAGATGGCAGAGCTCAAAGAAACCATCGAGAAAGAAGTCAACAATGCTCACGAGGAGTATTTGAAACTTGAGTCGCACATCAAGTTGTATATTACAGAAATGGAACAAAGCATCTCCTAAGTGTTGGTGACCGGTGGTAACGACTTGATGAGTTGAAGGTTTAGGACGATTACTGTTTGACGATACCCAGCCTGCTATGAGTAATATTGTGAATTGTGTTAGAATTGGTATATTTGAAGGTTTCAGCAAGCCTCTTGGAGGCGCTAGTCTTTGAAATGAAACCACCTTTGAGCTGCCTTTCTGATACTGATCGTTCTTGTTGCCCACCCTTGCCCGGCTTCACCAATCTTGACAGAGCCACTTAGGAGGGGAACTTCAGTATTCCACAATCGTGGTCCCCGCTCGTTGTCTGAAGGGTTATCATCGTCGATGCATTCGACAACCTGCATGTTCCCACCCACGCTGTGATTGACCAAGGCCAGCAAGGAGAATGAGCGAGAAAGCCCTTGAACAGTGAATTCCGAAGTGCCGTGATGTAAAGCAAGCATATCCAAAACTACAACCTTTGGCTGCGGATCATTGGTTTGTGGGCTGGGTCGAGCCGGCAGGGTTGACATGTAACCTCTGAATGAAGGAATGCTGGGACAGAAGACGAGTTTGGTACGGGAGCTCATGGCCAGGATTTTGAGTGTTGGTTGGAGAAGGGCTGGTGTTGAAGGCATGGCGACCTCCAAGTTGGAATACATGGCCTTGCTTACATCCTGATCGTCATTGTCGCTATTTTCTGCACCGTCTTTTGGCGGTGCTAACACGTTAATCCTGTGTACATAAGCCAGGAGCTGCTCCAGGAAGAAGGCTCGAGAACAACATGCGACAATGGTAGTATCTCGAGCGTCTGAACCCGTGCAGAGATCGTCGATAAGTGCACCGATGGACTTGAGAGTATTACTAACTATTGGTAATTGCGAGCTTGTACAGATGCCGAGGACATTCATTGTAGTGATCTCTCAGATTCTCTCTAAGCGTCACGAAGGCAATGGGGCCCGTGTCCTCCAAGGAGGTGGCATTTTCACATGGATGATTTGAGGTCAGCAATAGAAGAGAGTATGAAGGATCAATGTGGCAGAGGCTGAGAGAGCAGTGTCTCTGAAGCAAGCCCTAGAACTCTACGGTAGAACGGCGCAATCGTGGCGCACTCATTGCCAAGGGGCACGGACTTAATTTCCGGTTCGCCAAGATGCTTGGGTCTACCAATATGGACTTTGCGAGGAAAGAACAGAACCGACGGCTTCCTGCTCGTTCATCTCAAGATTAAACTGCGTTGTACGCTTACGCCGCACAACTCTTGTGCAACGCATGCTTCAACATGGAGTCGGTCTCTACTATATCCACGATGATGGACCCGGGTAAGAGACCCATCTACGATTTTTGTGCTAGACACTCATATACGTTCAGCTCGTGACCTCACGCTGGAAGCAGCTCAAGCCATTGGGTTGACCAAAACGCTCAAGGCGGGCTCTTCATCGAGAACTATTCCTTTCGCCAAAATGAAAGCGCTGCTTGACAGTCGCAGCGATCGTGATATCATTGATGGCCTTAGGAGGGTCGTCGGCATGATTTACATGAACAAGCCTTGTCTTCCCTACTTCTCTTCCGTTGTGAAGAATGTTGCAAACCCTAACGTCGAAGTTAAGAAGCTTGTCTACATCTACCTTCTCCACTACGCCGAGTCCGATCCCGACCTTGCACTTCTTTCCGTCAACGCCATCCAGAAATCCTTAACTGATCAGAACCCGCAGATACGAGCCATGGCGCTTCGAACTATGGCCGGCATGCGGGTACCTGTCATCAGTCAAATCGTATCACTTGCTATCAAACGCGGTATCGCAGATTTGAGTCCCCTTGTTCGGAAGGCCGCTGCACTGGCTATTCCTAAGTGCTACCAGCTCGATCCTAATTCATTACCCCAATTAATTGAGTATTTATCAACCCTGCTAGGTGATAAACAGTACTCTGTAGTTGGCCCTGCAGTTCAGACATTCTTGCAGATATGTCCAGATCGAATCGATCTTATCCACAAATATTACCGAGGGCTCGTGAAGAAGCTCGTTGATATGGACGAATGGAGTCAGCTTGCAACCATGCGCCTCCTTTTGGTGTATGCCAGAAAGTGTTTTCCTCGAAAGAAGCAGAAGGTCACTAAAGTGAATAAGGCAGGCTTCTACGACGACGAAGCAGATGAAACTGAAGAGACGGAAGATTACATTGACGTGATCGATTCGGACCTTAACTCGTTCCTCAAGTCTTGCCAGCTTCTGCTTGAGAACCGCAACTCTGCCATCGTCGTTAGTGCCTCATGCTGCTTGCTCTACTTAGGGACACCAGACCACATTAAAGACACTGTCGGACCTCTTATTGCACTGTTAAGAGGCCCTCAAGAGACTCAACAGGTTGTGCTGCCAAACATTGTGTTGATTGCTCTCAAACACCCTCAACTATTTGTACCATACACCACCCGCTTCTTGATCAACACCGAAGACATACCACAGATCTGGCGGCTGAAGATGGAGCTATTGACCCTGATATTTCCACATGCTAACAAGCAGCTTAGATATCTCATCCTTAATGAGTTTGAAAGTTTCGCTTATAGCACGGACAATGAACAGGTCCAAGAATCAGTACGAGCTATCGGTCGATGTGCTCAGAGCGATGTATGGTCGTCTTCAAGGTGCTTCAAAGTATTGTTGAACCAAATTACGAGCT
This sequence comes from Neophaeococcomyces mojaviensis, assembly GCA_030247915.1. Taxonomy (NCBI): domain Eukaryota; kingdom Fungi; phylum Ascomycota; class Eurotiomycetes; order Chaetothyriales; genus Neophaeococcomyces; species Neophaeococcomyces mojaviensis. The sequence continues at coordinate 35,144 of JAPDRQ010000051.1, forward strand.
TCGACAATGTGCTTGTCTCAGAAGTGTTGACAGTATTGCGTCATCTCATTCAACGAGACCCGGAAACACACCGTAAAACGATTGTGCGGCTGGCGCGAAACCTGGATAAAACAACAAGTCCTGAGGCCCGAGCTACAATTATCTGGCTTGTCGGCGAATTCGCTGGACTAGACTGTGACAACAATATAGCCCCTGATGTGCTTCGCATTTTAACTAAAGGCTTTGCTGAAGAGAGTGAAGAAGCCAAGCAGCAAATTGTCCTTTTGGCCGCTAAAGTGTACTTGCAATACTTACAGGAAAAGGAGAGAGCGAACTCGGAATCACGCTTGTCCCAAAGCTATGATGGAAACAGCAGTGATGTTGCGTCAACGGAGGAGCACCAATTATATGCTGGAGACCAAATTCCAAAAATCTGGACATACCTGCAAGCTCTTGTTCGATATGATGTCTCGTACGATTTGCGGGATCGTGCACGACTGTTTCGAGCATTACTATCCAATCCTGCATCCACTCAATTAGCTTCGTTGCTTATCTCAGCACCGAAGCCAGTGCCGCATACGCCGTCGCCTTCGGAGAACCGACAGAATTTGACTTTGGGCTCCAGCACTGTTGTGCTCGGTCGCGATAGTGCAGGCAACAACGGCCTACCAGGTTACACTAGCTTGCCAGACTGGGTAGAAGCCGGCCACGAGCCTGACCCTAAGCTAAGAGACGAGAACGACACGTTAAAAGACGAGTATGTAAGCCAGGCAAATCGCGCCACAAATATCGCGGCCAGCAAGAGGCTTGATGAGGCTATCAAAGGACAAGGACTGGAGAACACCGTCAAACAAGGCACAAGTGCAAACAAGGGAAAGACTTTGGATGATTGGCTGGAAGAGAGTGAAGATGATGAAGAGGATGAAGAGGATGAGGGATCTGAAGAAGCATCAACGGAGGAGGGCACCGAAAGCGGCGAAGAAGAAAGCGGTAGTGAGGAAGAGGAAACAGACGACGACGGCGATGACCAGAATCGGGGTCTAATAAAAGCTTCATGACCGAGCTTGCTAACCAGTAAGCTCTTCTTGTAAGCCTTGCAGGCGGACAAGGCAACTTCGGGTCTAAAGTTGATCCGAGATCAGAATACTTTGTCCATTAAAGCTATTCACTCCCAACTCGTGGTGCTGCCGCAAAAGTACTGAAAAACGCCAAGACGTCCAAGATCTGCTACACCTTGCGCCTTTATTGGCTATGACAGGTTATAATCCTTGCTAGTTCGATGTTTCCACCCAAATCAAAGGGCTTAACAAAACCAGACACGGGAAGCTCTCCGCACGCTTAAACATGATGCCTGTTCGCCTAACACTCCCCTCCATTTTATGCTTAGGCCACCACGCCTTGTCAACTCATGCAACTATCATATTAGTATAATGAGCTTCTGTATACATCTATTTGTGCTCGTTTATGTATATTCAAGTTTTCGACAGCATCCACAGAAGCGCCCTGCTTGACGGAACGAACACGGAAACAACCCGATTTATACCAACCATAGTCCAAAGTAAGGCTGCCATTTCAAGGACCCAGTCACTCCTTCACTACCTCAGTCACACACTCTTGTGACCTAGGACTTGGACAGCTGCTCGAATTCTTGCCCATACGGCGATGGTTACCTCTAAATTGATACCACGACCACGACTGTAATTACGGTACTGTAGTGAAAGTTTTGGTGCCTACCTCCAATAGTCTCAGCCTTGTTTTCGCAACGAGGACGTTGAACTGATCCGAATCATGGACCCAACTGCGGCGCTTGCTGGCACGAGTCAAATCTCGATCTACTGTCAAGAATGCAGTTCAACGATTTGGAAATTGGTTAACCAGGCAAAGACTGTGGACAACGGGATTACGGTGTTCAATGGGAACCTGCAGGCCTTGCAGTTGACTTACGATGATTTAGCTGCGAGCTTAAAAGACCCTATCATGCTCGAAGCTGCTCGAGCGACGAACAGTTATGCAGGGGGTCATCTGTGGACACAGTTAGGTGCTGTTCTTGGGGACTGTCAAAATACGATCCTCCACATTCGGCAGGCACTGCGAATTGTGCAACAATCGTCGAGACGCGTTTCCTCGATGCTCAAGAGTCTAGCAGAATCGCTCAAGAGTGGTGAATTGCTTATTGCTAAAGACATTGTCAAGCTACTTGAGCAAAACCTCGCCTGTTCGAAAGCGATGGTCAACATAACTCTCCAAATTCTGCAGCCAAATACCAATGCAGCCACACAATACTACATTACACGTGATCTTGAGAGGCTTAAGGCGGATGTCGATAACTTTTGCGCGAAGGTCAGATCAGTTCCGCAATCATCTCGATCTGCAGATGGTAGGACATTTAGGCATATGGAAGAATTTGCCTCCCTCGCCAAAAGCTTCCTAATCTCCATTGCGACTTCTATGGGGGACACTCCGCCAAAACCAGCAACAACGGTAGCTGCTGAACCGTCTCCATCTGTCGAAAGACCACCTGCCTTCTGTTCTGAGGAAACAACGACCAATTCGCCGAAAACCTATAAGCAGCTTGACGCAGTAGCAACCACAGACCGGTCTTCATCTATTTCGTCTCACCACGTGCAGAGCAATGATGACGAGTTCGATAGCGAGAATGAAAATGTGATTGAGCTTGAACTGATTGCCGAATACATAGCAAATGGACAAGCAGACCTTACAATGGACGACTTTACCAGTGCCGAAGAGAATTTTAAAGTTGCTCTTGACACTATCCAAAAGACCGAGTTCTCAAAACCACCTAAGTACAGTGCAGGCGATATCATCTTAATGTTGGTTGATTGTTGCCTGAGGCAGGATCAGGAGGAGGAGGCACTTAAGTGGCTTGAATCTCTTGCCGATGGCACTTCCGAGGCTATTAAAAGTGATACTGCTTCTACCAGTACTAGGTCTGTCAGAGAGGTATCTGAACAACTTCTACGATATAAAGCGAACCATATTTTAGCCGTTGTGTTTTTAAAGCGGTCGGATTTTCAAGCGGCAGAGAGTAGAGCAATGCAGGCATTGAAAGGAAGACGAAAGTTTCTTGGAGCACAAGACCCCACTACACTGGAGAGCGTGCAACTTCTTATTGAAATATTTACAGCCAAAGGTGACAAGGTCAATACTCGAGCATATCGGAGGTTCTTAGAGCCGTCAATTGGCGAAAGCAGAACGCCGTTGATCTCGGCAGTCTCTCAGGTTTCGTGTCCATCCCAGCCCCCAACCACATCACCTAGTGTTGCTCCGGGCTCAACAGCGTCTCCCGCGCCTCAACCTACCGCTCTCTTGAGCACTACTACTTCTCGGACAGCGGTCCTTTCAACTATCATACATTCTCCAGTGCAAACACGCAAACCGCTAAAGAGCCCACCAAAGTTACCATCCACACCTAACACTGCCACAGACAACAGAAATCCATCCCAGCCGATGGTCGTGGCTCACATGGCAGAAAATGAAAGTACGCTCATTACCCCTCAAGCAGAAACGATACTACCAGTCTCTCCTATTACGCCGACTTCGATCGAACCAGATCCGCTCCCGCCTAATATTGGGCCAGCCAACACAGCTAAGAAGATGAGCTGGTCAAGCCCTTTCTCCCGTCTAAGCATTAACAATGTTGAATTCGATACAAGAAAGAAGTCTATATCTGTCCCCTCCGAGTCGAACCGCCGCAACTCCCCAAACACAGGCCTCAGCCCACCCAGTCAACCAGCAAACACCCAAAGACGTCTTATGAGCTTGACTGGTAATTTCGCATATTCGGACGACACCAAAGAAGACTACGGCGACACATTTCAACCACGACCAAGTGTATCCTCTGCTCACACCCCCTCAATAAACACAACTCTCCCTCCGCCACGAACCCGTCAGGAGATGGCCCCTCGCTTCGCCGCAATCCGCTCCCTCCGCCAAGAAGGCAAGAAGAGCGTCGCAATCGACACAGCTCTCAAGCTCCTCGAAGAATACGACCCGCGCAAACGAGACTTGCTAGTCCGTGAACACGAGCTACGAAAAAACATGAAAGAAAGCCATAAGGGGCTCGCTGGAACAGGTCAGGGCTATGCGCCTATCCACTTCTTCTGCGAGCGGAAACAGGAATGTGCCGTTGAGGTCGAGTTGCTGATTGAGCAGGGTGTAGACGTTAATGTCGTGGCTTGCAGGGCTGGGATGCAAGGGACGGACCCATTCACGCCGCTGCAGCGCGCTATCGAGAACGGGCATGCGGAGATTGTGCGGTTGTTAATTAAGGCGGATGTGTCACTTACGAATCCGAGAGTGGCGAAGTCGACGACATTGAGTAGTTACGCGGAGCCTCTACAGCCGTTGTTGCTTGCGTGTACGACGGGCCATGCCCAGATTACGCATATGTTGTTGGCGGCTGGTGCTGCGAGAATTCTCAAAGAATTTCCGGCGCGAATGTGGCATGGCAACTCGCTTTTGCATGAGGCGGCCTGGCGCGGTGATGTGGACATGGTGACCATGTTGCTTGATTATTCAAGACGTATAGATCATGACCATAAACAGCAAGCACAGTCAGACGGTCAACCGAATTATGAATCTGGCGTGATCGGGAGCTCGAGTCAACAAGATCAGTTCGGGGCTACATCGATCATGTACGCGGTTGATATACGGGATTGTACGAATGATCAGATGCGCAAGACCAAACTCGCCAATCGCAAGAGATGTCTTCAATTACTGCTTGAGCATGATGTACATGAAGACTTACACTCACGAAGGTATCAGGAGAATGTGGCGAGGGTATTATGCTTGAAATGGATGACGGGGCCGGGAAAAGGACACAGCATCTTCTGTTATGCTGATGAATCAGGAGATGAGGAACTAATGCGCATGTTGGATCCATTCAGGTACCAATGTTCTTCGGAGATGCGGTGTACAGCGACGCCTAGATGTTCGCCAAGCGTGACAAGAACGCCAAATCCTAACGCGCCAGTGGAGGTCGAAGGAAGTGGAAGGGCTGAACGCTTGCCGAGCTGCCCAGAACTCATGGCTGAGCCGGTTATGGTCAGGGCAGAGTGGCCGCAGGAGATTGGCCACAACGAGAACCGGGATAGTTTATTGAGCAACGAAACGATGCCAGCAAGTTTTAAAAGTGCAGCATGGAGTTGGAGCGCATCGAGTGACCATGGAAGAACCACGAGTATCGTCAGCGGGTCTGGTTCGGACGGTAGGCGAACTGGATCAGATCGATGAGATTTTAGCGGGAGGTAGTGACAATGAGAGTGATGGAGACCAGCCCTAACAATGATATTTAATATGCGTTTGGCAGAAAATGTAACCGGTAAATAGCCTCTCCACATCCCATACGATTTCTTGAAAGTGAATTATTGATACTAGAGAGGTAAACATACAGTGAAATGCATCCTTTGCAGAAACTGCTTCATTGAGTAGATCGTTTGGTGAGTAAGCACAGCAGCGATTAATGATCGCTTTCAGGTAGGACAGTTCGATACAAAGGTGGGAACCCGCTAGCCGGCCAGGTTTGTGGTGGAAGATGATGCCTTGTACAGTGGCAAAAACGGACGGTGGTGCTAGTAAGGTATCGTTACTAGAGTGGAGGAAGGAAGCAAGGCTCTGTCCATTGATCGGAGAGAGAGGAAAAGCGCAGTTCCGTGGAACAGAGCGATTGGGTTGCTAGAAGACTTCGGACAACCATTTTGAAAATGAATCGAAAGATTGCTCAATAGTTTGTGAAGTATGGATTGAGTAAAATGGTATGGACTCTCGTTTATTCATGTTACATCTACCTACAAAGGCGGCAGCCCTTCTCTACACACCGGACATACGAGCCTCAAGTTCATCCAGCCCTCCAGACACTCACTATGGAAGATATGCCGGCAAGGCGTGACCATGTATTTCCTTTGCTCGAGCCAAGCACTGCCCTTCTCATCCTTGCTTACCACAGGCACGTCGATCTCGTTCATACAGATCGCACAATCGAAGATCTTCCTGGTGCCAACTGTACCCAACGGCTTGTCTTTCGTACTTGTTTCTGCATCCTTGCCTTCGCTTGCGGAGGTAACTTCGCCGATTGGCAGACCTCCGGTCTCGAGATCATCGTACAGGACTGGATGGTAGTCATATGCCGGTGGACACCATGAGTTTCTGACAAACCAGCGGGCGCCGAAGAACTGTTGACTTAGCAAGAACATGGTTTGCAGTACGAGCCAGAAGAGAAGGATCATGGCTGTGCGGGGATTGGTGCTGATGTTGAGGATGTTACGGTCGTCAATGTACCAATAGAGCACTGGTACGGCGCGAAGAATGCTGGTGCCAAGGACATATTCCCAGTTCAGGGCCTTGCGGCAATTACGCATCGTGTTGCGATAGATTTGTGGTAGCCACAGGCTGAAGAAGCTGAAGATAAGGAGGTTGAAATAGATATGGCGATACGGATTTGGCCAGCTTGAAGCCCACAGTGTGAAAAAGGTGAGGTTGATAAGGGCGAAATAGAATTTCGTATAGAGCGAGGCGAAAGAGGCACGGGGAGTGATCGTCGTGTCTTGGTCCGATGTGAAGACTACTGGTTGTGCTGGATTGGCGCGGGCTGTTACGGGAAGAGGGAGACCTGCTTCGCTTGTAGGAGGTGCTGGCGTGGATACGATTGCAGGTGGTGCTACAGTGGCATCTGAAGCAGGCGCATTTGCCGCTGTGGTTGAAGGAGCAGCAGCGGGACTAGTCGTATTTCCTGGAACACCTGCAGTCCTTCTCTGCCGCTCTCTCTCGGCGTTCGCAGGATCGCCAACTTGTACAGTCCAAATATCGAAAATGAATTTGACTTCCAAAAACGCCACGTGGATGCAGCAGAGGAATGCTGCAACTCCAGCCAGCAGAAAGACTGAGAAGTCCGCTATTAGTAGACCAATGACAGCAAATAGTGTGAGGCCATCTGAGAACGCTGCAATACCGATCGTTTTGTACGATATTCTGCTCCTTGTTGATGGTGTAGCACATTTTTCCATTTGTCGCTTCAAAAGCACGATCTGAAGAACCATTATCATGCAGAACGCGGATATGAGCCGGCGTACGAGATCTGAGTAGACTTCTCGTTTAGGGCCGTAGAGCGTGTCTGCCTGCAGGATGAAGCCGCAGTCAGGGGAAAATAAGATGGCAGAGTATGCCATGGGTGGCGGGTTGCTAATCGGAGCACCATCTGGGTCATTGAGTTCGTTTTCGATTTCTTGGATGTATAAGTTGTTACCAAGGAGTGGTTTTTGATGCAACCAAGCAACAAGCTCGCATCTGGGTGCCACCATCATGGTCGACTCGTCTACAGACTCCATATGCTTCCAGATCTCAGTCAATGAGGCGTTCATGATCGGTGTCGAGCGGTTGAACTCCTCTTCCGAAAGCGTGAAGTGGGGCAAAGCAGGAAGACCATTGAATTTTCTGCTTGAAGTGGTGAAGACGATGGATCCAGATGGGAAGTGGATGCCGCGCATGTTAACTTCCCAGCCATTTCCGGGCGATGAGTCTGTGAAGATTGATACCAGGGCTTTGACCTCTCGTGGGATGTACTTCGACTTGCGCTCAAGGTCTTCGAGCGTAATGGCAAGTTTGCCTTTTGGTTCCGTTACATTTCGCTCGTAGACATTGGTCAGATACTCGGCAGTTGGATCAAGTTCAGTCAGATTGATTTTGCGCGCTTCCTCCGACTGCACATCGATACGCACGAATCCACCGTTGACCTGACCATCGATGTCATGATAGACTGGTGCAAAAGCATCTAGACCATCCCAGTCTTGTTCGTGCTGTTTCCTGCTCAAATCTTGCGCGATCGGCAAGAGGTTTATTTGGTATCCATCTTCAAGGCGCAGACCTGTCAAATTAAGACCCCAGTGCGTCAGGTCGCCATACGATGAGTTTGCAAGAGCGTCAAGGTCCTGCGCTTTCTCGACGGCGAGTCGTTCATCCTCATTCTGACCATAACGCGGTATCCTCGGCTGATCAGGTGAGAAGAATATGAACAGTAACAGAATTATCAGGAGAGTCAAGCGGGGACCCTCCATCCATCTGTACAAACGGCAGGCGATAGATGCCTGCTTCAATTGTGATTGTGATGCCAAAGAAGATCAGAAGGTCTGACGAGCCGACCATCAGCTACATTTGACGTCGTTGTGGCTCTCCCGTAACGTGTCAAGACTCGCGGCATTTCTACCAATCATAACGCTGGATCTTCGGAGGCCATGGAGATCTTTTGAGTTTCAGGGGCAGCACAGCGATGAACCAGGAGCCCTCCCCACCACAGCTGCGCAAGAGGAACATAGTTTCTCGCCTTACACATATGCGCTGGTTGTCGCATTGAATATCACTCTAGCTTCTCTACTTTCACTACAGAACTCTGCTGGTCAGAGCTCGTCCACCTTCATCGCCATGGCAACTCCCACCTCGACAAGCACAATGTCACCCCCCGACATTGTGCTCGCACCACGCACGCCAACACCACCACATTCGCCTACGCCGCTCGATACAGGGACTCCTTCCATGTCTGACAGTCAGAATGAGGCAGCGCACAGACGCCAGGGCAGCTATGGCCTTGGCCTGACTTCACATTCCGCTTTGCGACATAGCTCATCCCAATCCTCCATTACCTACGACGCCAGTTCTCTATCGCCTGTCAGAAGGATGCAGAGCAGAGACAGTCTGGCAGAAGAGGTGGAGCCTACATCCTCGACGGCATACTTCACACCTGGCTTGTCAGTGGACGGCAGCAACAGCAGTGGACCAGCAAGTGCTGGTGGTGCGGGTGGGCCATTCAATTTCCAGCCGATGAGCATGGCTAAGAGTCCTGTGATCAAGAGTGTACGTCAACTACTTCCTGTACCCATGCATGAAGCTTGCACAGAATGCTGATATCTCGAATAGAACATCTCTGCCCGCCGCGGCCACAAATACAAACACTCTTCCCACTCCATCTCCCATGGCATCTTCCTCGAACCTTCTCCGACCCGCACGGCCCTCTCCCTTCCTGCGTCTCTTCCAATTCCGACCTTCAGTGAATGCCGTGCCAGCATGAGTGGCGACCAAAAGCTGCGTTTCTACTGGTCTTTAGCACACATGGCCGTTGCTGCTCATGTGGCCTGGAACGCACACTCCTCCGCAGCCATGGAAGCACTTTCCCACCTCATATTTTACGACTCGCTCGGCGCAATGCTTTGCGTCTTTGTCGAGGTGTGGTCGAATTTTGAAGTTTGGGGGAGGTCAAGTATACGCCATCCATTTGGGCTACAAAGGATGGAAGTCATAGCCGGATTTGCTCTGAGCGTATTGTTGATCTTCTTCGGATTTGACCTCATCAGTCACAATGCAAAACATGCGCTTGAAGGCTTGGGGAGTCATGAGCCACATCATGCGCACTCACATCACGATCGAGTTGGCGCAGGCACTGTCGACTTCACCGTCCTGCTTGCCCTTGGCTCAACGCTAGTCAGCGCTGTGGGACTGAAGAACCATGCAAGGATTGGAAAGGCAATGCGATTCGCTGCGATGGAGAACCTACCACTGCCTGCAGTGTTGTGCAACCCTAGTCATTTCCTCACGCTGAGTTGCTCGACATTGATGCTATTGTTGCCGTTGTTGGAGCTGCACACTTACGAATGGGTGGATAAAGTGTTGAGCTTAAGTATTGCATTCTCGATGCTATTCCTTGGCGTACATCTTGGTCGAAACGTCGGCGGTATGCTCTTGATGAGCTACCCAGGTAGCGGCGTTAACGACGTTATTCGCGATATCCAAACCGATCCTTTGGTGAAGCGAGTTGATGTAGCAAAGTTCTGGCAAGCCCATTATGGTGTTGGAATTGCCAATCTGAAATTGAGAGTGGGCGATTTTGGTGGTGAGGAGGGTGCGTTAATGAGGTTGAGGGAAAGGATAGTAGGATTAATCAGGAATCGGTTGTCGGGAGGATATGGCAGCAGTAACGGAGCAGACAGCAGGAGTGCGCAGAAATGGGAAGTTAGCATTGAGTTTGATGTGGATAATAAGGGACAAGACACTGGCATGAGCCACAGCCACGCACACTATGCTGGTGTGTTACACACTTGAGCAGATTGAGGGAGCATGAAATATGTGTCATCGGTATCAAACTCTTTTAGATTGAGCACATTGCGGTACTCCTTCTCCATCACGTAAACTGGCGTCTTACACAGGTTTCTATTCAATGACCATCCTCATTGGTCTGCTGGTTCTTCCTAATGCACACAGTAGGACAAGCAACAACAGTGAAAATTCCCGTCATTGTGAAAAGTCATTAATGATGGAGGCATGTTCATGCCATCCATGAGGGGTGTGATTATTATAAGCTAATGCTGGTATAGTAAATGAACCAGCGGCATGGTATACATGCAACACAAAATTCTTCCCCCAAAGCATTGTTGCATCGCTGGCTTGCTAAAAGAAATGGCGTTTCCTAAATTGCCAGACCCAAGTTATCTCCTTGTTCCTTCCAATTCAGCGCCGTCATAATAATGGACCTGCGTACCAACGGACATTCGCCTTCTAAGACTCCTCTGTCACCGGGTCGTTCTTCTCCTCCTTCTTGCTTCTCCCAACCTCAATCCTCATTTTCATCCCTTCCTTAATACTGTTCCCGCTATTCACTCTCCCCACAGGAGCAATATCTCCTCCCATGCTCGTCCTATTCATGCTCTGCCGTTGTTTCGCTCTCACCGACGGCGGCACACTTGGATCTTCGTCTACCATCTTCTCCACAAACCTCCTTCCGAACTCCTTATGTATCTGTTCGTGAGCACCCTCTAACTGACCCTTGATATACCAGCTCACGAACACATTACAGTGGACTTTCACCGTCTCTGTCAACACAATATAGCCGGGCCTTTGCTCATCTACACTCAGAACCCACTTGCCAAGTAATGCCACCCCACTGCCAGGATCTGATATCGTCTCGATCCCAATGCTTTGACTACCGTCTCCACCAAGGCCTGTCCCTCGAACGTATAGCGGCCGAAAACATGCGCGGTATACCATTAATTTGCTCACGCTGCCGAAAAGGAAGTTGAAGCGGTCTGTGATCTCGTAATGGACAAATTCGCCATTCTTTGAGTCCTCAAAACTCGAACATGATGGCGGATTTGCGAGCGCGACATTGAATTCATGGGCGAGGCGCTCGACTTCCACGAGTCGTTCTTGCATTTCTGCTGTTGGCGGGACGCAGGAATAGTGTACCACAAGTGGGTTCAAAGATATCATAACCTCGGGTTGGTGCAAAAGGGTAAGCGCTGTTTTGAGGCCTCGTTGCAGTATATCGGCCGAGGTTTCCGGGTTGGGCGCATCAGGAATGCGCGAGTTCTTCTCGCGGACAGGTGGAAGTGGAAGGAGGGAAGTGTGAGAATGTTGAAAGAATGTGGTAAACGACATTTTGGGCTCTGAAAACGATGGTAATGGCTGGTAACTTCGAAAGAGACTCAATGCGATTACTTTCTCTCCGTCAGGTGTTGATCAAGTAGGGATTAAATCAGTAATTGTTGTATGTCCAGAACACTCGGCGAACACAGACACACTGTCATCGTCAGGCTATAGCGCGCCTAAGGGTTTCGCATTTGAGAAGCAGAAGAATGATCTCAGCGCTTGCAAGAGTCTGTCTCCCTGTTTGAGGTATTGGCCGTCTGCTGACCAGGTTCCGAACAGCAGTGTGATCGCAGCTTATGACCCTTATAGAGTAATTGTCGAAACTCGGGGTCACGAATGTCGAAAGTCGCTACTGCCCTTTGTGTTATCAGAGGATCAGGAACGCACAAATGATTAGTAATGGGAGATTGCAGAGTGATGTGGTTATGGAAGCATTCCAGATATATGGTCAGAAAGGGTCGTACGCCGCAGATGTCAGACGAGCTAAAATAGTACGGTGGAGGCGGCAGTTAGGTCTTACGGGTCGCGCAATCTAAGCCTCTGACAGGTATTGATTCAAAAGCTTGGTATTGTGAGGCAATTTGTCTCGCAACCGAAGTGTTCGAAGTGGTTGCTGAATTGGTGCACGTTAAATGAGAAGTAGTAGGGTGATGTTGTACAGGATGTGAACTATCCAGATCAGGCACATCACCAGCTATCAAAATTCCCGAATCCGGACCCGCCCTTTGCTTTCTTCCGGATGGGACCGGGATCTGGTTCTTCATCCATAAATTCAAGAATCTCGTCTTCTGTCTCCTGAGGCTGAGACGCGAGCTTAGCCTTGAGGTATCTTCCGACTCCAGCACCGCCACTCTCCACCGTTCCATCTGCTCGTATTCTCTTGCCTGTCCAGGTTGTTCTGTTGTCATCATTAACACCTTCTTGCCGTCGTTCCCCTTTCCGTCGCTCAGTGTCCTCCGTGGCTTTCCTTTCCTTCTCAAACTCATCAAAAGGATCAACATACACGACCACCTGCTCGATAACTATATCGTCTTTCGGTTGATCGTTAGCTTCAACTTCCGCTTCCTCCAGCTTTTTCAGTGTCGCCTCACTATCAATAACCTTGCCAAATATGGTGTGCTTCCGATCTAGGTGAGGAGTTTTGCGATATGTGATGAAGAATTGGCTCGAATTCGTGTTCTTGCCTTTATTCGCCATGCTGACGACGCCGCGGCTGTCATGTTTGAGGGGGGATTCAAACTCATCTTCGAAATTCTTGTTCCAAATGCTCGCACCTCCTTTCCCAGTTCCGGTCGGATCACCACCTTGTATCATGAAGTTCCGGATATTGCGATGAAATTTGATACCATCATAGTAGCCGTTCTGCGTCAGCTTCACGAAGTTCCAGACAGCTTTTGGAGCATGTTCAGGATAAAGCTCGATTGTTAGGTCGCCCAAGGAGGTTTTAAGTCGAACATAGCCTTTGTGTTTGACACGACCACGTTTTAGTAAATACTCTTCGTCACTCATTAGTGCCAATGTGCTAGACGTGTGAGGCGTGACACCGGTGGATGTGAATGATGCAGCTGCCAGACCTGTAGTGTGTCGTGTAGCATTGTATGGTGTCGCCTTCTGCTTCACTAAGTCGGTTTTGGACGCAGTTCTGGATACCACTCCGTCCTTCTGCTGATTCGTGACTGCTCCAATTGCTCGTTCGGCCCGAGCTTTGGCAACAGCTTCTTTGGCCTTTAAGATCTTAGCAGCATTTCCTATTGCCATTGCATTGATCTCGGCCTCCTCCTTTGGCACACCGGAGTCCTCTCCATCTTTGAGATATTGGAAAGAACTTAGGTTTCTAGATTCCAGATTTTGGGGGTCTTGCAAAACAATCAGGTCCTTCTTCGTGAACTCTTCGTCTGAAACCAGATCCCTCCACATCTTAGGCTTGAAATTCAGCCTCTCCAACGTATCATACTGAAACACATTTGCCGAGTCACCATGCCGTATCGCCACAATGTGCGAGTTGTCTGTGAACTCTTTGAAGGTGACTGGGTCGACATAACCCCCTACTTCATTCTGCGCAAAATTAAGTTTGATCAGACTCGATTGTTTCAGGGGCTTTCCACTTGTCGGATTTGTATCATGGTTGATCAGCCATCGAATTATATTCTCATGATCAAATATCTGACCATCTGTTGTACACACTGGAGAGTTGAAAGGCTGTAAGCTAAGAGCGCAATAATTATATGGAAGGCGCCGAAAAGACGCGTTCACATTGTTGCCCTGTCGAACTCCAGCGCCGGCTGAGGCCGAGAACTGATCTGAACTTGCCCATTCTGAGTGGGTAATGTATAGCTTGTCCGTTCCTGTTGCCTGTCAGCATGCTGATTCAGGCGTTCAGAGACTTGGGCTGACCTTTTCCCATGATTCTGAGTGATGAAGTTATGAGCAAGCCACCCTAAAGGAAAAGGTGAAGAAAAGGCTCTGATTAAGGTTCCTACGTTCAAAAGATTATACTAACGAGAAAGTCAAAGTTGCAGAAGCTCTAGTGAACAATCATACCATAACTGGCTGCTTTGATCCACACTATTTTACATCGTGGTCAAGGTTCACCGTAGCGCGCAATAGGGTAAGCCAAGGCTACCTTGCGCGTAGGCCGTGCAGATCTCGAATTCCAAAAAAGTAGTGCAGGGAGGTGCGTGTTCTATTTCACAATATCATCAGCTTTTCCCTTTCGAACATCTCTTCTCTTCGGTCGTGTGTTTCTATCTCTGCAGTAATCATGACATTCACTCGTTCAGTCGGCGCTCTTTTGCGCACAGCGAGGATAGCTTCGCAGTCCTCATCAAGCGCATCGCCATTCGTATCAGCTTTCGGCCACAACAGAATAGCAGCCAGAAACTACGCAGCTGCTTTCCAGAGGACGAAGCCTCATGTCAACATCGGTACGTTATATAATTGGAGTCCTGAGCTCTTCTGACGGATACTGCAGGTACGATTGGCCATGTCGACCACGGAAAGGTACAATTTGCCCCCTTCATCTTTTTTAACCCAGCTAACACATGCTAGACTACTCTCACAGCTGCCATCACGAAGCGACAAGCAGAGAAGGGCTACGCAAAGTTCCTTGAGTATGGCGCCATCGACAAAGCGCCCGAAGAGCGAAAACGTGGTATCACCATTTCTACTGCACACGTTGAATACGAGACCGATAACCGACATTACTCCCACGTCGACTGCCCTGGTCACGCCGATTACATCAAGAACATGATTACAGGTGCCGCGAACATGGATGGAGCAGTCGTGGTGGTCGCCGCATCAGACGGTCAGATGCCACAGACAAGAGAGCACTTGCTACTTGCCCGACAGGTTGGTGTGCAGAAGATTGTGGTTTTTGTCAACAAGGTCGACACAGTGCCCGACCAGGAGATGTTGGAGCTCGTCGAGATGGAAATGCGAGAGCTGCTTACACAGTACGGCTTCGAGGGCGAGGAAACACCTATCATTTTCGGTTCGGCCTTGATGGCTCTGGAAGGCAAGCAGAACGAGATTGGTGTGGACAGGATCGATGCGCTGCTGAAGAGTGTGGATGAATGGATCCCAACACCTCAGCGTGACCTCGAGAAGCCGTTCATGATGTCTGTAGAAGAAGTCTTCTCCATCTCTGGCCGTGGTACTGTCTGCTCCGGGCGTGTCGAGCGAGGCGTCCTAAAGAAGGATACTGAAGTCGAGATCATCGGTCGAACAAGCCAGCCAATCAAGACCAAGGTCACAGACATTGAGACATTCAAGAAGTCTTGCGACGAGTCTCGAGCTGGCGATAACTCTGGGCTACTACTCCGAGGTGTCAAGAAGGATGATGTTCGACGAGGTATGGTCATTGCTGTTCCAGGAACTGTCAAGGCGCACACGTCTGCATTGGTCTCTATGTACGTGTTGACCGAAGAGGAAGGTGGACGAAAATCTGGATTCGGCCAGAACTACCGACCGGTCATTTTCTTGAGGACTGCCGATGAGGCTGCTTCGCTTGCCTGGCCTGAGGGCACTGAGGACACGGGCAAGATGGTCATGCCTGGTGATAACGTTGAGATGGTCGTTACCACTCACCACCCTGTTGCCATGGAATCTGGCCAGAGATTCAACGTCCGAGAAGGTGGTCGAACTGTCGCCACTGGTCTAATCACCAGAATCCTCAAGTAAAGTCGAAGCAAGAGCAAAGACGCCCGACAACACATTACAAGCCAATGTTTGCGGCTACTTATAGGTCCTCCAGCGTCAATTCAGGGCACTAGCAGCTAGCAAGCATTGCAAGAGTCCTCGATCGAGGAGAATGTATGAGGTGAAGCGGAGAAAGGAAAGAAGAGGAGAGAGGTGATGAGGTGCGGTGCTTGTACAACAGTTCTGTGTGTATTACCAGATTCGCTGTACATTTGTATGGTTGATGATACCCAGCAATGAACGGGATTTGGATCTTGCATGGCAGCGGCCAATGAGCGAGCGATATACTGGTATAGACTCTCAACTTCTCATCAAAGATGCTTAATGAACAAAAGTTGTACACCTTAAAATTGATCTGCTTTATCGGTAGGGGAAGTCGAAGTGCATGCTGCCGGACGACTGTACAAATGTATCTGACATCTGCCCACCGTCGCCTGCTCAGCAAAACACTCGCGGACTCTTGAGATTATTCTGCTCATGCGATCATAAGTTGTTACAATAGTGTATCGGCAATGCTGAGATGCCAGCATATCGCTTTCCCTGTGAACTCGTTTTCTCTCCCGCAGCCCGGTGATGTCCATCTGGCAGTCCTCACCTCGACTTCATCTCCTCTCCATTCCGTCCCCTCAACTCGTACTCGCCAAAATACCCACAGTCTCGCCACCTCCCTCCTTCGCATCTCTCTCTGCCCGTCGTCTCCTCTTCTCAATCACAATCTCTTTCCGCTGCTGTAACATCTTCATTTGTCTGTATTCTACCCCTTGTAGCCAATACCCAAACGAACCCCCGATGGTCGCGAACAGCGGATACACCCAGAGGGCTCCGCGTTGAAAGAATGGGCGCATTTCTATGCCGAGTTGTACTATACGGGTTGCGACACCTGGGAAGGGTTAGTGGTTGTTGGATTGGCGAGAGGGGAGGGGGGAATAATTTTTGGGGTTGGTGATGGACATACCGAAGCCGGCCCAGAAGAGGATTTTATGGACCATTGTGAAAGATATGAAGGTGCAGTATATGGCACGAGGCCGGAGGGGTGTTGAGTCGCGGGTTGTGTGTGTTGTGGGAGGAGCTAGGAGGAGATGCTGGTGAGATCGAGGATTGCGATTGCGTGGATTCTCGGCTGCTCGTGATGGTGACTTCGACAGATAGTATACAGTCTGAGATGGGTGTGGTTGTGTACGTAGGGTTTGACTAGAGTACGAGGAGTGGAATATGAGCTTGCTTTCAACTCACAAAACAAGCTTGCAGTCGGCTCAAGATCCGGAGTTCGAAAAACACGTGATTGCGGAGGACACCAGACGCGACCAAAATTACCAAGGTCAACTGACGCGCTCCTGCACTTTTTAATCACAAGCACCACACCTCGCAACACTTTGATTCATACGTTGCCTTTGAGTGGTCGGATGATCTTGGTCGTTTTCCTTCATAGCATGCGCCATGGCTGAAGTTCACTTCGCTGACGGCACAGGGGAAGAATCACTCACTGCCTTCTCCCTCCGCCCACGTTTCAAAGTCTCCGAACTTCCCTTGGTAAAAGAACAACGTTCAACAATCGACGCCCTTCTCAACAAATTCAAGAAACAAGGTGGCTACGACGCCCTTCGCAAACAAGTCTGGGCCGCATATAACACCTCCGAAGCGAAACAGAACCTTACGCAGTCAATCAATGCTGTTGCCGAAGCTGAAATTGATAAAGATTCAAATCTTTTAGCGAGAGAGAGGGGAAAGGCTGCCACTTTGATTCAGGGTGCGGTTGACAGGAGTGGTGTGTACCAGGATGTGGAGAGCAGGATTGATCAGGAGATTGCCAAGCATCTCGATGTTGTGTTGGCCACTGTAAGAGAGATCAGGAAGGCGGATGTTGGCGAAAATGTTGCGAGTGAGGAAGAGGCGAGGGGTGGAAAGACAGACGACCAATATGCTGCTGAGACGGAGGCCAAGGGGCATGAAAGACAGCAGAGGAGGCAGAGAATGGAAGAATTGGCGAGGGAAACGGCCCTGTTGAAGGCAAAGTTGGCACAGCATGAGGAGAAGAAAAGGAAGGAAGAGGCAGCTAAAAAGGCTGAAGAGGAGAAGAAGAGGAGAGAAGCTGAGGAGGCCGCGCGTGAAGCAGAAAGGCAGAAGCGCCGGGAAGAGGAGGAACGGAGGGAGGCGGAGAGGATTCGAGCCAGAGACGAACGGGCCAAAAAGCGTGAGGAGGAGAGACGACAGCGGGAGGTCGAGTATGAGAGGGAGCGAGTAGAACGGCAAAAACGACGTGAAGAGCGGGGCAGTAGAGACGCTTCGAGAGATACGAGGAGGGAGTCTGTTGTTGATGTTCGGAAGGAGCCTTTGAACGAGAAGGAGCTTGAGGCTATTGCACTTGAGTCGCTGCTGAACGAGGGCAAGGACAAAGAAAGAAGATCAAGGAAGGATTACGACCATGACCGAGACGATAGGAAATCACGAAAGCGAGACCGGTCGTCCGACAGCTTCAAAAAGGATGATCGGAGAAGCAGATCAGCAGAGCGCAAGAGCCGGACTCATGATTCTGCTAGCCAGAAAGGCGAAAACAAGGATGTTGAGGAGGGTGAGGCCACCAGCCAGAAGGACAGTGAATCACCTGTTGCTGTGAGAATCAGAAGACCACGGTCGGCTTCACCTCTCAACATTGACAGGTACGTTCCTGGTGGTGGCGTACATCGAAGTAATGAAGAGAAAGAACGGGATCGCGACAAGAGGAAGCTCTGGGGGGTCACGAAGACAGATGCAAGTGCACCAGTAAAGCCAAGATACGAAAGCTACAAAGGAGCAGCAGCCACTCCGAGAGACGATGAGAGACGAGACTCTCGTGACGCTCGGGATCGTGACCGAGACCGAGATCGTGATCGAGATCGGGACAGAGAAAGAGATACTCGAGACAAAGATCGCGACCGTGATCGTGAGCGCGACCGTGATCGGGACAGAGATAGAGATAGAGACAGAGACAGAGACAGAGACAGAGACCGAGACCGAGACCGCGATAGACGGAGTCGGAGCCGAAGTCCTCGCAGACGTGATGAGCGCAGCGATCGTGACAGGCGAGACGATAGGAGAGATGACAGAAGAAGCGACTATCGAGATGACAGACGAGACGACAGACGAGACCGCGATCGTGATCGTGATAGAGAGCGTGATAGGGACAGGGAGCGAGAACGCGAACGTGATCGCGATAGAGACAAGGACCGTGACTACAGGAAGTCGCATGATAGGTATAGGGACAGCGACAAGTCAGACAAGGCTTATGACTCGAAGCATCGGGATTATGATCGATACACATCGAGGAGGTAGAGCATAACGAAAGAAGAATTGAAGAGTGGTGAAGCAAGGTGGTAAGAACATTTACCACCTCTATCCGGCATAGAGTCTCTGCACGAATTCTTTTTCCGATCTGTGCTCTTCATGTTTCAACGCGATTGATGCTATGTAGGTTGCTTCTTGAACACCTTGACATCTCTACCAGGCAATCGCTCCAATGTATTTTTCTTGTCGTACAAGTATCTGCGACAATAGAGTCTTGATGCACGTTCTCTTTCTAGGTACTTGGTCCGGATTTATACCACAACTCTGAGCGGAAGTACAAATTCAATAATACCTCGTGGGCGAGGCATAACGAGGCCATCGCCAACGCTGTCTTAGTCCTTTTCGATTGTGATGGGGCACAGCTTGTGGAGTGTCGTGCTGCATTTCAAAGGCTAGACTCGGCCGCATTTCGTGTTGGCTTGCACAGCCTTTTTAGGGCAGTTTCTGCTTGATCTCGGTGGACCTACTTCATCATGAAACTTTATCAAGTCAACTCTGAAGAAACGAGAACTGCAAACCTTTAGAGCAAGCTGTAACAGAAAACTATTGCTCAAAATTCTCCGGGCCTCGCTTCTGTCTCGTTAGAGTCGGAAAGTAAGAATTGCTACCAAGTCTTCAATGTGATTCGGGTCAATTGTCTGTTGGAAGGTCGACTGCTACAGATTCTTTGAATACGGTGACAGACGGTGCGTTGGTTACCACAACAAGCGAGCTTTTCGAGCCGTATCCTTTGTTATCACTATCTGGCATGTGGCTCATCAATGCCAAAACATACGCGCTTGAGTCGTTTGAGGGTAAAATTCCGCGTTATGCCATTCTGTCTCATAGGTGGGAGGAAGATGAGGTCTCGTTCAAGGAAGTTTTCAAATCCCGTGGACGCGACAAGAATGGATGGACAAAAATCGTACTATGTTGTAAACAAGCGTTGAGGGACGGACTGGCTTACGCTTGGGTTGATACTTGCTGCATCGATAAAAGGAGCAGTGCTGAGCTATCAGAGGCGATTAACAGCATGTTCAAATGGTACGCAAACTCGGAGATATGCTACGTTTTCCTCTCTGATGTTTTGGTGAACGTTGTCGACCATAGAAACACAGAATTTATAACGAGCGCTTGGTTCACTCGCGGATGGACACTGCAAGAACTTCTAGCCCCACATGTGGTTGTGTTTTATGATAGAGATTGGCTGTTTATTGGCACCAAGGCCGATCTGGCAAGGAATATTGGATATCGTACAGGAGTACCACAAAACGCCCTCCAAATCTTCTACAGACAAAGTTATTGCGTCGCAGAAATAATGTCGTGGGCTAGTGGACGCCAGACGACGCGACTCGAGGACCGAGCCTACAGCCTACTCGGGCTTTTCGACGTCAATATGCCTTTATTGTATGGCGAAGGAGAAAAGGCCTTTTTTCGGCTTCAAAATGAGATATTGAGATCCTCCAATGACTTCAGCATATTCGCATGGTCCAGGAAGCCATCGCCATATGATGCCATATGTGCATCATCACCGGAGTCTTTTGTACAAGCCAGAGTTTCCAACTTCAGACAATACGAAGAATGGGGGTATGATGTATCCAAAAACACACTTTTCATCCCAAGGGCTGATGTTCGGCTCTATTGTCTGAATATACATATTCTTATCCTTGGCTGGGTCTCCGAGCAATCAAGCCGTAATAAGGCGAACGCGTATATTGGGATCTTCATACAACAGCACCCATGGCGAGAAGATGAATGGCATCGTGTGGTGCTAGATGGGCGGTATTCCATTAACCTTCCCGCGACCAAAATACTTGGGCTGATCAAAGAGACCCACGACACCTCTGAGATTCGTCTAAACATTCATGGCGCGGAAAACCTAAAATCCAATGCAACGCAAGCGTGGAACCTGGGATATAGGTTCTATGATAGTTCATACAGCAGCATTGTGGCACTGTACGGAAAACTCTGCAATCCTTTCACTGCAAAAGTATCCAAATTCACTAATGTAAACGTAGAGTCTGAGTTAATCATAGATGAAATCAATCCAGGGGAACGACAATGCTTCTTTTTGTGGGTAGAGTCTGAAGATACTCATTTTAAGCCATTTCTTGTGTGTTTCGGGCGTGATATCCACGATTTGCCCGTCGTTTTCTTGAGGGAAATATCTGACAAGGAAAGGCGACTGCGCAACATACGGCAAGGAGGGACATTCGAAATTGAGGTTTCCACACTCTGCAATGAGTACAGGCACCTGGTTGCTCACTCACACGTCCGGGAAGCCTCGAAGGCGAAGTCAAGGCAGCGAGCACCGACAGAAAGAGTCGAGCAGCATAAAATTGATATATATGGCCTATTCACGGCCTACTTCCGAGAGACAGAAAGAGGATGGAGAGTGCAAGTTGATTTTCATTGACACGTTCAATTCAAGGGCCTCGATGCATTTCCGGTATCCTGGCTGTGCTAGAGATCAGGCATCTTCGACTTCGAGTCGGGAAGATCGGGCAGTGCAATCCATTTTCCGAGGGTGGAGATGTTGATGATCAAACTGATGGCTTCAATCAGTCTTATGTCGACACTTCATAACTATGCAACAACGTTACACTGGCTTGACGACGCACGGGAACTAGAAGGAGCTGCCAAAGTTCATGGAGGCGTATTCTCCTTCCCTTCTTCCTCCACAACTTCGTTCTTCATCGACGCCACAACAGCTTCCCGCCATCCCTCATGATCAGAATGCTTCTTGTAATAATAATCCATCTCAGTCGTCGGTCGCAGTCCCTCCGATAATCTCGACACAGCAGTTCTTTGCAAACACTCAATACTCTGTCGGTTGTCCCCGCTCTTCGTCCATATTGAGATATGGGCGTAGTATAGGCGCGGTGAATAAGATATGCCGAGGATGTGGTCCCGTTCTGTTATCACGTCAGCCCACAAATTCAAAATACCTGGGTCTGTAGGTGGCAGCATTACCTCTCGCAACAGCAGCCTGCAACTCCCCACCACAAACCATAAGACATAACTCCTCCCATGTCCTTAATGCCTTGCCATCCTCCTTCCGTACCTTCAGCACCCAACATCCACCATTAAGATTTTCCTTGTCCTCCCACAACGGTCGTACCCCGTTTCTAAAGAAATGCACGCCGTCTTTAGTGGCTAGGTTATCCCAAGGAAAATTATTGAAGACTCGGTAGAAGGCCGCGATGTCAGGTATTGAGTCGGTTAACAGGGTTGGTGTGCTGGAGGTGGAGGACCTGGTGTGCCACATCGAAAAAACATACTGGAATGGCAGCGGTCTCATACGGGAGATGACGTTTTTATGGAGGATAGAGGAAGAGCGAGTTCGACCCGATGCAGAAGGTCTCCTCTCTGGAGTGGTGATATTGACTGCCGGTAACGTCGTCATGGTGGTAGACATTGTATTTTCTTTGAATTTGTGTCTATGCTAGCAATGTTGTTTTTCCTTGCAAATGTAGTTGGTAGATTAAATTAAAGTCAGACTGATAGCGATTTGTTCAAGAGCAAAAGATATTGTACATTTGGCAGATTTTACTGGAACAAAAGTATTCACCAAAGTCGGCACTGAAGTACTTATCACTTTCCCGTCCATGTACCCACTCACCCACCCACTCGCCAGCTAAACTTCTTCAACCTCCATCACTTCCCAAGGCTGAAACAGCACAGCCCATCATCTAGCCCGCTTGCGCACGCAATCGGGATGACCCTCGACGCCACGCGTCTTTGCAGCACCTCGCGTCACCTTGCTTGGTATTTCGAAGCGGCGATTCATCAGCGTGAGATGGAGAAACCAAGCCAATACTGTATACCAAGACAGTTTTAAGGGAAATGAAGCTCTGTCATTGGTGGTGATTGGCGGTTAGATGTCGATACTGAGCGAAGCTGAAACTTGTTTCGAATGTAATGGAGTACGAGCTAGTGACTCAGGCTGGGTCTTGGCCGGATGTGGCTTGCATAACGGGTGGGCCATCAAAAGCTTGAAGCCTGCACTAGCTGTGCTAGTGTGATATTCGTCGGGATTGGATCGTGATGCTGAAGAAAATGTTTTTCGTACATTAGTGATTGGTTTTTATTGGATTTGGATTGGAGCTCAGAAAGTTTGAAAATAAGTTATACATCATTGGTTGAACAGTTTTACAGCTGGCACACGAAGACAACAAACAAGGTGCAAGGTCAACCGCAGAAGGCCTGAGTACAAGCCAAACGAGCGCTTCAGAATTTCAGTCTGATACAAAATCGAAGTTTACAAGCTTTCGTGTAACAAGCGGTCATCTACACTAGATCCACTTATTACACGGTACTGCAGATCTCGAACCTTGTCTATACCGTGCCGAGCGCTTCTATCCAGTGCTTCCAAAATATCGATACCGACTACCAGACAACTGCAGCGGAGCACAAACTTTAGCCCCACAGCCAGCAAAGAGCCGTCGATACACAGCATAATGACTGAACAACATTACGACGCTGTGGATGTCCAAGACCGCTCCCAAGACAACAGCCATACATCGTCCAGATCATCGGCAAGCTCGCCTGAAGCACGATCAGCGAAGCGAATCGAGCAGATGGGGCCTGACGAGGCTGAAACAACGTCGTCATCCGGATCAGATACGTCCGATGATGATGACGACAACCAGCATTCCGAGACAGAGCAAGCCCCTCACACACAGATGGAGAAACCGTCGATGCTTGCTACCGACCAGAATAACATCCATTCGCGGTTAACGAATTTCTTCTCTCAGCTTGCTCAGCAACGAAACGAAGGAGGTGGAGACGACGATGTTATTGAGCGACTAAGTGATGATGATGAAGACGAAGGGTACGAGGAGGGTGATGAGGAAGAGGAAGGTAGGCAGTATGTAGAGATCAATCTTGCTTTGGGAGTGTTAAGCGAGGAAGATGCGGATGGTGGCGATGAGATTCGGCTTCCGTCTAAAGTCGAGGAGGATAATGGCGATGGTGTTCTACCGAACCTGAAATCTATCACGGAGCAGTCTGCAGCGAGCAAAGCGAAAGCGAAGCGGAAGATCGAGGAAGTTGTATGAAACTCATATGCAATGCAATGCAATGCAATGCAATGCCACACTCTTGTGTCTACATTTCTACATAATGTTATGCACACAACGCCTACCATCAGTCTTGGGTTCGCCGTTATGAATCAATGCAAGACCTGATTATAGACGAGAATTCATATTCACAGCTCCCGCTCATGGTCCTTCTAAGCTACCTGCTTTATCTTGCATTCCCAACCGCTAGCCTTCTCCAGTAACGGCAGACTAGCACCCAAACACCAACCCAACTCATTTCCTTTTATTTTCTTGGCTATCTTCACCTCCCGATCCATTGGCAGTTCGTAGCCTGTATGCAACAAAGCCAACATGAAATTTAAATCCAAACACCATTCCGGTCGATCCTCCAATTCTGTCACCATATCCTTTGAAAACACCTCATTCCAGACCTCTGCTCCGCTACAGACTTTATGTGTTAGGTCATGCAGTTCACGTATGGTGAAGCTGTCTGGCATGCCGAGCTCCTTGGTCCGGTCGTAGAAGTAACTGAATATATACAGGTCTTCGCGGGCGAACGTCTTGGAGAGAGAAGGCTGGTGCACACCGTTGAAGGAGCAGGGGGCGATATTGCATTTCGCTTCCTTTTTGAGGATGTTCTCGGCGAGGGCACGGCATTGGGCGGGGAGGGAATCGTGAGGACCGAACATGGTAACGCTTTGGTCACCAGGGAGCATCGAATGTGTAGAGGGGAACGTGAGGTTAACGCGCCTCGAGGCACCAGGGGCAATGCAAGGGTTTGAGATTGGGTCGTCGAGCCAGGCTAACGACTCGGGCGTTGAAGCAGCCATGGTTTCCAGCAGGGAGCTATGTAGAGCCTTGCGGGCGGACATCAACCCGTACCCGAGATGGGAGTGCTGATAGAGTTCGAACGTGCGGCCGCCGAAGTCGAGTTTGTATTTGTGATCACCTTCAGCCATGTGTTCGGGCATGCCGCCGGCAGGAGCATCAGGGAATGTGGGCTGGAAGACGATTTGAGTGCTGCCGCCGCCTAGGTCAAGAATTGCCGCTGTAGGGGATTTATCAGGACCACCAATCTTGCCGAGGAGGTAGTTCGTCGTTATCCAAGCGTAGACGCCTTCCATTTCGCCGGGCATGATTTCCACTCCGCCTTTTTCCTTTGAGACCACCGGGAAGGGGTATTCCTTCTCTAGTCGGTCGCGGACTGCGTCCAGAATTTTGACGGACATTTCTTCGCCGAGGAGACGAAGGCCGGCCGTTGCTTTGACTGAGATTGGGGAGCAGGACTTGTATTCATCAGGCACAGTATCCATTGCAACTTTCAGCAGCGGGTCAAGACTCATGGCTGCACCTAGTGCGTCCGTCTTGTATGAACTCAAGCCCGACCCTTCTGGCCTCTTCTCTGTCATCTTGAACTCTTCATGTTCCAACTCCGGCGTCGGACCACAGTTGTTGAACTTGTAGACATGGATCCTCGAGCCAGTACTCCCAGCGTCGATCATCATAGCATACTGGACCAGTGGTTTCGAAGCATCGTGAGGTTTCGTGCATTTCGTCGTCGGTGAGGTGCTCGTCGAGTACACATTACTTCCACTGCTTCCTCCCACATTCGCAACACTGTCACCGCCGCTGAAGACAAAGATGTACAAAAAAACGATGATGCTCATCACCCCCCCTACTTTCAGCCATCTTGCCTGCCGACTCTGCGTCATCCAGGCGTTTTGTAGCCTCTCCAGAACGGTGGGCTGCGATTGTGCGCCTTGTCTATCGAACTTCTCGAACGGGTCCCAGGGTGCGTTGTCGCTTCTCGACACGCTCGAGTTGGGCTTGGGGAGTTGCGAAGAGCCAACAGATCGTCGACGTGGTGAGGAGCCGAAAGGAACGTATGACCAGATGCCGGATCGGTCAGATTGGACGCTGGAAGACATGAAGCTGGAAAAATGTGGTCATTATCGTGGTGGAGGCAGAATGTAGGAATGCAGGTACCAAATTTGGACAGGGTGTCTCGGAGTGGGTGCCAGTCTTCTGGAATTTTTATCTGGCGAATCGGAGTGCAGCAGGTCAGGCATCTCGAGCTGCAACTCATATTTCTCTATATCTCCTTCCTTGTATCGACATGACGCGAATACAGCTTGCCTCGATATCTTCGCAATGCTGGAGGTCGCTGCCCGGCTGCGGAATATCTCCTCTCAGTCGACGATGCCTTCGCACACAGCATCAGCCATCCTCTCGAATCCAGACGCCGACGTCGTACTATCCAACTCGGCGGCGGCATTTCACTACGAAGAGGAAACAACCTAATTCAGCGGACTTGCTGCAGGCCACACAACCCCGAACTGGCCCCAAGAAAGCAATCGATCGACTCCACGAAGAGTTCACCCTGGATGAAGACATTACGGGGCGCTGGGTCCAGCTCAAAGATGAACAGACAGGAAAACTGAGAGAGCCACAAACATTACTTTCCATTCTTTCCACCATCGACCGGGATAAGCAGGCAGTCCGGCAGCTGGGTGCGCCTCCCAACGCACCAGTGATTGTGGAGGTGACAGCATGGGAAGCCCTGCGGTCCCGGATTCAAGCCAAGGAAGCATCTCAAGCGGCAGCTGCAAAATCGCTCCGGGACAGCAAGCCGAAGCAGATTGAGTTGAACTGGGCCATCAGCGCTCACGATCTCGATCTGAAAATGAAGCAGTTGAAGGAATTTGTTGAAAAGGGCAAGAAAGTGGAGATATTGCTAGCTGCGAAGAAGAGACAGAGGAGAGCTACACCCGAAGAGGCCCAGAACGTTGTTAAACACATTCGCAAGACTATCAGCGAGATTGAACGATGCAAGGAGCTGGCTCCCATGGATGGTACTGTTGGTGGTCAGGCTTTGATGGTGGTGCAGAAAACGAAAGGATGAGATATCACCCAGACCAAAACATCAACATCTGTGTAGAGACGTTTCTTTAGCTCACAAATTTGAACGGAAGGCTGAATTCTGTCATCAAACAGAGTATGGTCGCTGAGCACGGCAGACTGAAGCGCCAGAGTTCGATGATGCGAGGGAGTGATGAGGTACCTCAACACGCTACTGCAAGTTCTCGACGACGGCTTTGACACTCAAAGCATTTCTTGCCACCGCTATGTTAACCAGACCATTATTTCGATCCCCGATCTGATCAAAACCTGGCTTCTCATGTCGCTTCTCGATGTCCCAGGGCCTGAAACATTGCTCCTTTATATATACCTCCAGCACCCTATCAACGCGTGAGCCGGTACGCAGCGGCCTACTTAACCCGTTCAGGCTTCCACCAAAGCTTCACTAAAGCTCAATCTCATTTCGATAAAAGCGAAATTGAGATCAGAGGTTACGGCGAGAGGGTTGTTGAAAGGCATGATCTGATACCCCCTTGGTATCAACTGCAACCGATTTTCCAGTCTTTGTGTCTGTTGTTGAAATGTTTCTGCCTAGCGATCCGCAAATCATGAGCAAGTTCTTCGTAGGCACCAAACGACTGATGCTGAAGGCTTCTCCTCCTTACACGAAGAAGACGCTGGCTCTGCTGATGATCTCCCTGCACATCAATGCTTTGGTCCTCACACCCGTTGTTCTATTGAGACCTGAAAAGCTGTGGCCTAAATGATCGTTCAGGCACCACAATTCTTACTCACCTCAACATGACGCCCTTGAAGGAAAATCGTTGAAATTTATTTCTATTCTTACCACCGATCAGCGAGAGCGACGATCTTAGCGAGGCGCAAGTTTGCGGGGGATAAAAGGCTTGGCAAGATCGTACCTGCCTCTTCCCCTTTCACTTGCTACGCTTGCCCGTTCTGTCAACTACCCAACCAATTATCTGAAAGGCTCGTATTCGGACACAAGGGATCAAGGGCTTTGGAAGCCTCGCTGGGCTTTGAGTTCGTGCCAATGCGAGGCTCAACCATTGGCGTGTTGCTACACAAGAAGTTACGTTGTTGGCCAATTCGAGCTTCACGGGCAAGGCAATATAAAGACTCTGGTGTGCCTAAGCATCACTACGTCAACATGGAACAATACATGAAGATTGCTGATACATAACGCCACACCTGTTGCAATAATCATGAACTTACTACTTGCTCTCATTACCTTCTTCCTCTCTGTTCACGGACAGTCTTGTTCCAACTTTCCTGTCGTTGATCTCGGATATGCCAAGCATGCACCGACCATTGTGAACACGACAAGCTCCTACAACATCAGCTACGCAACGTATGCAAACATTAGATTCGCACAACCGCCAGTCGGCGACCTTCGCTTCCGCAAGCCAAAGACGCCACCTCCCAATAACGCAACCGTGCAGAATGGCATCTACGAACGCAACGCCACTGATTGTCTCATCTCCATCCCCCCCGGTCTGGCAATTGCTCCCGGTGTAGAAGGTGCGTCATGGGGTAGTGAGGACTGCCTTTTCCTCGATGTGAAGATACCCGAGGGCGCCCGTGGCGCAAAGCTTCCTGTGCTACATTGGCTATACGGTGGCGGCTACATCTTCGGCAGCAAAGATTGGGCAGGCGATCCAGCAGGCCTCTTCCAAACTATGCCACCAGGGCAGAAGTTCATTACTGTGAGCTCGAATTACCGTCTTGGTGCACTTGGTTGGATGTCCTCGGATGGTATCGACATGGACAAGAACACTGGACTTTGGGACGCCCTGGCGGCAATAGAGTGGACAAAGGAGTATATTAGCTTCTTTGGTGGCGACCCCGACGATATTACTGTGATCGGTGAAAGTGCTGGTGGCGGGATTATCCATCATTTGCTGACTGCTCACGGCGGGCAGGGCACGGTACCATTCAACAAGGTCAGTATGTTTCCCTTTGTTCCACACTTCTGGCTGATGGTTTGAGCAGGCAATTCTCACATCTCCCGGCTACCGACCCCATGCCAATCGCTCTGCGGAAATGACCCAGATCTACGACCAGTTCCTCAACTCAACGAATTGCACTGAAATCGCTTGCCTACGCGCCCTCCCGACTGACAAAATTGCAGCTGCCAACCGTGACCTTCTGTTCAATGTCCCAACTTCAGGTTGGCTAGGTCCGAGCATCGGCTACGGTCCTATCACGGATGGTGATCTTGTCCCAGACCTCCCAGACCTCCTCATCAATCAAGGGAAATACCATAAATCGATTCAGAAAGTCATGACAGCTAATATGGCGCATGACGGACAGTATGCAACGACAAGTACGTCTCCGCTTCGATTATCCCCTCCCTATGCTCTCTGAATGGTACTGATGTGATGATTTTACAGTAACCGCAACATCATATAACAAATCTCTTGCTTTTTCATGCGCACGCCAACACCCTCCGCCGTAAAAGCTGTCCAGTCACTCTATCCCACAAATCAATCAGATGCCTTCGACCTCTTCGCTCAAGACGTAATCTATGCCTGCCACGTCTATAATACCGCCAAGATCTGGGGCTCAAATGCCTACCGCTATTCCATGTCTATCCCTCCTGCTAATCATGGACAAGACCAGTTCTACTACTTCTATGCGGGTGGTCCAGTTGAAGCAACTGGAGTTGAATTTCCCAATGCTGCCACGACGATGGAGGAGTATTTCCGGGAATTTATTTTCGACGGAAGGACCGGTGGTGATGGGTGCAGCAGAGTACACTGGCCAGCATACGGGACTGGAGGAAGATAGATGAATATCACTAGCGATGGGTTTCAGTTGGTGACTGGAGAGGACTATCAGGAACAGAGATGTGACACGCTAGCAAAACTGATCGATGATCCAGCGAATGGTTTCTGAGCCAGGTCTGCGTCTTTCCCGGTTGGTAACATTCTTTTAAGCTTTACCTGGCCCTCATTCCTGACGATTTTCAACTAATGGTTGCGTTAAGGCTGAACAAAGGGCCAGAGATCCTCGCAGCAACCGCTTTGACTATTATCAAGGCTTTCACTTCTCTTGGTCCGGGTTTCCCATCGTTTGTACCAGTCCGCGCCGCCCAAGTTCTTGTCTTCGCATCTGCTGCTGTCTCTTTTCTGTCCAACCATCCTACAAGAGCCCTTTAAACATTGACTTAGCAGCAGTTGCACACATGGCAGACATTGACACTGCGAAACATGTCGAAAATTCTGGACTGCATTAGAGAGGTATACACCTCCAATTCGATGAATATCAAAACTTGCTGCTGGTTTACTTTCGAACCACGACATACATCAGCGAAAGAATTCGTCCGCACCTAGATCGGATATAGTGCAAGACTAGGATTACAGGTGTGAAGTTTAACCACCTACACGTACGTCGAAATGATTGCAAAGTCAGTGAGCCCTCGATTCCTTTGCTTGTAAGCAGGTTGGGCCACCTGCACATGACTTTGGTATTTCAGGTAATACACGAGTCATCTCTTTGCGTGGGAGCCAGTATTTGGTACTAACAGGATATGAAGCATCATACAGCAAGTCTTTGCATTGGTATGCAGCGGCTTTTGCGCTGGCACAGGAACAGCATTTCGTCGTAGCTTCTTAGAGATTGAAGTGAAGTCTAGAAAGCTTCGCAAGGCAGTCCTCAAGTTCAATATGCTTATGTAATGACTGCTTGGCGCGGATCACTCAGGAGTTTGTCGGATAGCCGACGTTGTCAACATTGTCACATTTCGGATTGGAACGCGCTCCCAATTCTTGCTTTGAATTGAGGATTGCAGCTCCGGAGCTAATAGTTGGCCTTTGGATACTCTTGATGACAAGATAGGATGTGCATTCCTTCCAAAATCTTCAGTGCATATCATAACGGGTGGGTTTTCCGGACTACTTCATGTCAACGTCATGCAAAGATGACCGGGTTCGTAACTTTCCACCAGATTGATGCTCTAGGTTGTCATTCTATATTCTTCGAGGTTTTCTTGACAGACTGTGCATCAAATATTGAACCTTGAACTTTACGCTTCCATACATCCTCAAATCAAGATGCCACCACCAGCAATCAATCCGGCAAGGCCCAAGATTCGTTTCTCACTCATTGAATGCATAGCAATCGGCTTCGGCGCTGGAGTGGTGGGCGTAGCTTCGTAAGTTTCTCTGTTATATGCTAACCATAGCCACTTCAAAAGTTTGCCTTGCTCCTGAAGCTCGACTAACTTTCTCATCCTCAGCATGACGCTGGCCGAAAAAGCAGAACAATTCTTTACCGATAGACCTAACTCCTACGTCCCCGGCAAGACACTCGCCCGCCTTCTTGGCGCTGTCGGACTCACATCTTCACCTGACCGTCTCTTCAACTCCAATCCTGACAGGATCAACTGGACAATGCATTGGGGTCAAGGCATGCTTGCTGCAGGAATTCGAGGATTGATGGCTTACAACGGAATCGTTGGACCTTTTGCAAGCTTCATGTTCATGGGCATAAGGTTACTTATTGATCAGACTTTGGAGAACTGGACAGGCGTAGGAGCTCTTCCGTGGACATGGCCGGTCAACGAGCAGATTATCGACCTGATACACAAGGGTGTCTTCGCGGCTGTGACAGGCTACGTGGCTGATCGACTGATCCTGGGTGAGGCGCTTAATGCTTGATGAGACACACAAAGACAGGACACAAGCAGCGAAGGAGGATTGTACAGCACTGACAAAATGTAAATTGAAAGAGCTTGATTCTGCCAAATCACCAGTTTCTACTCCTCAGCTTTACCCTTGCGGCTACCGAAATACTCAGCATGTATAACTAACTAATCCAATCACATCATCATTTGCTAATTACTACATGTTTTACTTATTCATGATCAACAGGAACCTCACAAAACATGCAGCGATCTCAAGCCAGTGGTCACTAACATGAATTACACTCTCCTCCTAACACCTACCCTGACCCCTTTGTGAGCACGAACCTTGAAATAAACGTATCAATATTCGACTTTGCCCTATTCGCTCATCATTATGGCCAGCTACAGCTCATCGCAACAATGACGGCTTGACTCACACCCGTTACAGAAGAACGCGGCATCCTACAGGTCAGTGCAACGATGCAATGGCCTAGAAATGGTGATGATGCAAGATGAACTAGGCATACATAAGCTCTGAGGCGCCTGGTGTGAAGAGGGGCTCGGAAGAATAAGAACCAGAACTAGAACTGTCTTCAAGTGCGGACTCATCATTGGAAAAGGGGAAAATGATGGTAACTTGAGAACGAACGGAGTAGGATATGTATTGCAGCTTTGCCTGGGCATGAGTAGGTTTGTGGAGGTCAGTATATTCGCGTACTTAGTCGGAAGCTGTGAATGTATGTACACCCTAGCAAAGCGCCTTGATCACGAACACGAACAACTGAATGTAGCGTGTCATTTCCTTCTCACTCTTCCCCCCACTGTCAAATCGAGAACTTGATGCTCTTCATGGTTGTCAGTCTTGTTACACCCCTAATAAGCCTCTCTCGAGTCTCTCCTCCCTTCACTCTCACTTCTCAAAGGCATCATATGCCTCTTTATCCATCAACCCCTCCAATTCCGCAGCATCAGTAACCTCGATCTTCGCAAACCACCCGTCTCCTTCAGGCGCCTTGTTAATCGTCCCCGGCTTCTCACTCAACACCTCATTCACGTCCGTCACCTTTCCGGTCACAGGGGACATGATATCAGATGCCGATTTGACGGACTCAACGGCACCGATAGTTTCACCTTTGGCGGTTTCGAGGCCGACTTCGGGAAGCTCGACGTAGACGACGTCACCGAGGGCTTTGGAGGCGTACTCAGTTATACCGATTGTGCCTGTAGGAGCCACAAGGCCATGTTAGCAGTTGAGTCTTCTAGTGGGTATACAACATATAGTTGCTCCGGAGTTTGGTATTGAGCCAGACGCCGGATGAGGTTCCGGGTTGAGAAAGACGCACCGATTTTATTGTCTGCATCCATTTCAATCCATTCATGTTCTTCCGTGTATTTCTTGACCATCACTGCAGTTCATCCTCTCCGTCAGCACAGACTCCCAGACAAAATACCGTTGATCACAACTCGCAAGCTTGACATACACGGAGACCTGGTCGCGAAAGTTCTTCGGGCGCCAGCACGCCATATCTGGGGGTTTTGAAATGCTAGACGTCTTACGACGGGCAGTAATCGGGACGCGGAAGCCATGGTGTGTGATTGTGGGTGGCCCGGCGTATAGCTGGGTGAGTTTGCTTCTCCGCAGCTTTGGAGGTGGGAAGTCCAGCGGACGCAAGGCTCGAGCGGAGCCTCGTCACGCGAACTGCGGTATTCCAGTCGCAAGCAACTTTTGGTCTGTCGGAGTTGTTCATCAGGTTGTGTCAGGCGTCGAACGGGACAATTGTCGAGATCATGTTGTACGA
The DNA here is from genome assembly GCA_030247915.1 of Neophaeococcomyces mojaviensis. Classification (NCBI taxonomy): domain Eukaryota; kingdom Fungi; phylum Ascomycota; class Eurotiomycetes; order Chaetothyriales; genus Neophaeococcomyces; species Neophaeococcomyces mojaviensis. The sequence goes on from JAPDRQ010000051.1 coordinate 68,392, forward strand.
AATGATAGCGGTGGTACGTGCTGAATGCGTTACGAGACAAGACAGGAAAGCTGATGATCAATAGGTCCGCACGGGCAACCTCAACTACGTGAAAGAGTACGTCTTCCATCTACCCTTCTACCACAACCACATCTTCGATGACCTGGTTCTGCTCGATCTGGCACTAACACATCATCACAGTATTGCCCGTTCAACCGGCACCCTCCTCCTCCAGCGTAACTCGGTGATCCGCAACCTCACGAACTGGGGTGTCTTCGACCTCCCCAAACCTACTGTGAAACATCAAACGCAGCACCACAAAGGCCACTACTTCGTTATGCAATTCGACTGCTCGGCCTCTACACAACAAGAAGTTCGTCGGCAACTTGGTCTAAATCCGCATATGATAAGATTTTCGGTGGTGAAATTGGGGGATAAATTGGGAGGATACAGGAATCAGAAGGGCAAGATTGAGGATGTAGTGGGAGATGGCAGGAAGGAGTGGGGTGGTCTGAGAGAGGATGTTGAAGCGTTGGAGGCGTTCAAGAGCAACATGTATTAAAGTCAAGGCTAGATGAGGATTGAGGGTAGGGAGTTTGTAGACTTGGGAATTGGTGGGAAGGTAAAGCCTTATTTGTGATGTTGAGCTTCATCAAGAAAGAGCCGGGGATACTGCTGGAGCTTTGCATGGTGATCGCTGGGTGGCTGGCATGACAATATGACTACGAGGAATACGGCGTCTGAAAAAATGAGACAGCGATGTTCAGGAATCTAAACTGGACTGAGTGGACTAATTCAAGTCATACAGATCGAAGACTGGGACCCAAAAAGCAGACCGGCACATCAACGTCCGGCTATAAGAACGCCTGCTTGCTCCGGTGGTATCGCTATGCACGCTTAATGATCATCAGAACAGACTCCACTTCGTCCTCTCCCGACTGGCTTTCTCAACACCTACGCCTTTGGCAGTCGCAGCTTTCGCCTTTCCTTCCAGTTGCCGCAGACTTTCGATCTTCTCAAGGACTAGCTCGAGCATTTCTTTCCGCCTTATGACATCCAGATGCTTTCGGATCTTTGGGTCCTCTCTTGCGAACCTTTCAATCTCGCTTTCATTCAGGTGTCGACCTAGTCTGGCATCAAGTTCTCGAGGAAAGTTGTAGTAGAACTCAGACAGGAGCTCGACGTTCAAGAAGAGTACGGCGGTTGATGTGAGCTTGTCTGCTACAACATCTAGAAAGACTTCTGGACAGTGGTACTTGTTCTTTAGTGACGAGCACTGTCGGGATTTGACGGCAGTCAGCCTCATACGGAGGAGGTCTGCTCGGTCTCGGAGGAAGACTGCTTGCCGGCCTGTATATTATGTTAGTATAGCTCTGTACATCAGATCCAACAAAATACATACCAGTCTGCAATAGTGCAGAAGAGAAGCCACCAGCTCCCGCAGCGCTGTCCCCCTCCAAATGCACATCTCCTTTTCGTACACGATCGACGAAGCCAACAACATCGTTCAGCTTCCTGCGACCAACAGTCTGCTCTAGTTGTTTGTGCGCCGCTTCACATGCTTTGAGCTCGGATCGGAGGGCTCGCGCAGCTCCCTCTCGACCCTTATTCCACTCTGAGTCTTCGACCTCGATCTCGAACTTGAAGGGTTTGATGCAATTCTCGACTTGGTCGCTCGTGCTGTAGAATCTGTCATGCAGTATGCTTTCCGCCGCTTCGGCAATCGCTTGTCGTGCGTATGGATGTGCCGCAAATGTTGAACTGTCGACAAGGGTTTGAACTCTGTTCTTAAGCTCATCTTCGACAACAGTTGTGGCGAGACGGCCAATACCGAGTTTGGTTAGTTCTGATGTCGAAGCGTCTAGTTTTCGTTGCCAGAACAGAGATGCCGGTTCGGGCTTCGAAAGATCTGAAATGGGGTCCGCGTCGAAGGGAGTGGCGGCAAGCTCTTCTACTGGCTTGTTCCAGTATCGTTTGGCCAGCAGATCAAGGACTTTTTGTTCGAGCTCCGCTTTAAGGAGCGCCCTCACTTCCGGTCGACCAAAGGAGTCGCTGAATTGCTTGAAGGAATGCTTGAATGCGTCGAGACTCTCTGCTAGATAGGATTCAGCGCTCAGCGGTCGGTCATTGTATTGCACCTTGAACTCGTAGGAAGCTTCTTCCAGCTCTTGCACAATGGCGTCTCGTGTGCCGGCTAAGCTAGCAGCCATTGTCTGTTCAAGAACGTGCATAAGCTTCTTCCTTAATGTTGATGTACCGGTTGACAGTTCTGATTGTGGTCCAAACTCGACAGGGTGTGATTGAAAATATGTATTTTCATTTCTGACTATGGCGTTGGTGAGGTTGGTGCCGTGTCGCGAGAACAGACCTCCTTGCTGAGGTATCCTGCAGACGACGCCAACATAACCTAGCCGGAGAGGGTACTTTCGGTCCGATAGCATTTCCACGCCTCTTTGAGCATCGACAAGGTCCATCTTCGTGATGACACCAATTGTTCGCTCACCGCGTGGATCGACTCTCCGACTTGCTCGTAGGGCTGTTGAGTTCGCAAGATCCACATCCGCTGCAGATATGGCAAGAATAACGTTTGGTGGTTGAATGTATTTGTCGCAGAGATCGGATATCTTCTGTTTGAGTTCTGCAGGCTGATCTCTTCCTACTACTTGGATGTATCCTGGGAGGTCGATCAGTGACAAGTCAGGCACATTCGGAGAGTGGATCGTAAGCTGGATCGGGTCATCCGTAACACACTGCTCAGCTGGTACGGCAAGGTTGAGGTCTGTCAGAGTTCGTTGGATCTGCGTGAAATCCGTGATCTTTCCCAACCCAAGCGCAGGGAATTCTCCATACTCAGCTTTTACGTCAGGAGTGTTGACGAGGGTCAGTTCGATTGGTCGTCTCGTTACCATGTTCGAACCCTTCGGCAGAAATTCATGACCGACAATCGCTTCCAGAACCGAACTCTTTCCCGAGGACTGTGATCCAATGACAACGATTGACGGCAACGTGAGAGCACCAGACTGTCCAACACCCTGCAGCATGTTCCTAATCTCAATCATCTTCCTGGTGAGGAGCATCATCTGCTCATCTCTAACAGTCTCTGCGCCCGACCTGTCGTCATCTCCTTCAATGCCAAATGCCGCTCCTGTCGCAGCTCCCACACTGGCAGCGGCTTTCTTGCCATCTCCTTTTGGTGGCTCCTGTCCACCTCCCCCATGACTATCCTGCTGCCGTTCTGTGAAGATGGTCCGGAAATATTCTGGTACTTCAACCTGCTCTTTTGTTCTTGACCAACCGACACTCATCTGGTCCATTATGCCCTTACCACCTTCAAACAGACTTGTTGCAAAGCCATATCCAGCATCTTGTGCCCGATTGAAAGCATCCTTCGCATATATCCCTGCCTGTTGCGCTTGATACTGTAGGTATGCCATTCCACCGATCATCGAGGCACCAAGGATAGCCGGGAGCCGAGCCAACTTCAGTGCCAGTCGAGGCAGTACCCGCACGAAGGATATTGATCGCACCGCCGGGACATTGTGAATTGAATTGGTTCCGAGAGGCCATCGCCGTCGTGCTGGTCGCGTTCGTAACAGTCCCCCACTCGTCACATGTGTATGTATTTGACGAGCGCTCCGCTGAAACAGCGGAGCTGCTCTCGATGCGAGTAGTCTCGCACTCATTACAGGTCCGGATCAGACATTAGTCGATGTCTGTCAAAGAGTTGGATGTAATTGATGAGATAAAACAAGCATGACGATGTGTTGATGCCTTAATGCCTGGCCAACTACGGGCGACCAGAGTGACAGCCAAAACATTCTACTTTCACAATCTGTGTGCTTCAGCAATTGCCAGATGCCAGATTCTACAAACCCATTTTTGCGTCCTGAGCATATTTAGCACATAACTCAGGTGTTGACGAAAATTGTTGAACGCTGGCATCGCATAGCACAATCTGGCTGATCCTAACGCCAGTCTGTGCACTAAGGTGCCATCTGTGGCCTCAATGAGGCAATGATTTGTGACACATCTCGGGTCGTTCAGATAAAATCCTCCTGCCTGCATCCGCGCCTGCAGCTGCAGCCCAATCTTTACGTTAAGCGGTGTAATTTGAGTCAAACCATTGCTGTGCAACATCTCTGTTTGTTATCATATCGATAGCCAACAGAGCAGGAGTCGTGGAGTTGGGAGTCCTTCTTGACCGTGCCTAACTGTGTTTGCTTACCTACCTCATAAAGACTATCTTCTGTTGAACCTCTTCCTATTTCATCAGATACCCCCTGTTGTATTGGTGGGTTACTACTATGCTCTTACAATACGCAATAACCGAACAGCATGTGCCGATTTCTAGTAAGCCAACTGTCCACCCCAGGCCCATCAAAACCCCCAAACTCACAAGCTCCACCAGGTCTATAAAGGCTCTAAGCCTATAATCCTGTCCAAACTAGTAACAGAACCTTCCCACAGCATTTTAACCCAGTCCTACGACTCCCGCCTCCGCCTTGACACCCGCCGCCCTGTCAATGGCGACGGCTTCGGCATAGGCTGGTACACCGAGCCCATCCTTGGGCCCGACCCTTGCATCTTCACGTCGACGCTGCCTGCCTGGAACTGCGTGAACTTGGAACGCCTGGCCCCCAAAACTCACTCCCGCTTGATCTTCGCCCATGTTCGTGCCACGACAGAAGGAAGTCTGGCAGAGAACAACTGCCATCCGTTCCAACATGAGACCTTAATGTGGATGCACAATGGAAATATAGGGGCATGGAAGTACGTGAAGCGGCCGCTGGCAAGTAGTCTGGATGACAAGTGGTATCTAAGCGTGAGGGGCGGGACAGACTCGGAATGGGCTTTTGCACTGTTTCTCCACATTTTGGCAAACGAGGAGAAGGTGGATCCAAGTTCGACACCCGAAGGGGGCTTTGGCGCAAAGGTGCTGAGACGGGCAATGAAAAAGACTATTGCAAGGATAAACGAGCTTATTCGGACGTCTATTCCAAGCACACTAACACTCCAGGATGTTGAGACTCGCTCGTTGCTGAACTTCGCCGTGACAGACGGGCACTCGGTGATTGTAACGCGGTATGTCTCAAGCAAGACAGATGCTGCTGCATCGCTATACTACTCCTCCGGCACGGACTGGGTTGAAGGACCAACAAAGGGCCATTTCCAAATGGAACGTCGTGACAAAGCCTCGGACGTCGTGCTCGTCGCCTCAGAACCCCTCACGTTCGAACGGCACAACTGGCTAGCGGTGCCCACAAACACAATCGTCACGATATCAGATCAAACAGTCTTCGTGCAGCCGATCAAAGACGAATTCTATGATGCAGATCCCAGCGTGGAGCGGAGTACAGGGTACGCAAAGGAGAAGGGACTGATGAGTAAGGCGCCGGGCGGTGCGGTCAGTGGAACGAGTGTGGTCCCGACGCCCGCCAGAACACCTCTGCCCAGGACGCTTAGTGCAGTGGAGCAGCAGCAGAGTATGATGGAGTTCAAGCAGAGGATGGCTAGCTTGGAATCGACCATGAATGCTGCGCCAAATACGAACGGGAGCACCCTGACTCCGACACAAGCATTGAGGATATGAGTGAATGAACGACATTATACCGAGAACATTAAGGATGAGTATGGAAGTAATCTGCAGAGAGCACGAATCCGACTTTTGGGCAGCAAGAGCATGAGCAAGGATTAGAACCAGAATTACTGCGATGCGAGGGTTGTATGCGCAAGCAAAATGTTATTTCAATTATGTTGAGAACTTCTGGCAAGGCGTTCAGGTGAACGCACAGGCAAATTTGTAATTGAAGGAGTTACGAGGAAATCTGAGTTGCGGAGTATGAACACAGTCACATGAACCGCGAAATAGAAGGAATACTAAATCATGTCTTTCTACACTTTTCGGGAATATTGCTGAGCAAGCCAGCTGTCGCAAAGGCCTTTGCTTAAATGCAAAGCAGAGTGCGCGCATATTGCTGACTTGTCGATCTCGGCCTTTTCGGCTTATCGAGCTCTCCTGCTATTCAGTTGACTCAGTATGGCATCCGCGTTTGCTTTGCCGAGCCATGATGCCATAGATCTCGACCACATCTCTTCAAGCTGAAAGGTTTGCCTCCTTGACGACCCGTGCATCTTCTTTCGTACTTGTGCCGGAGTCGCGCTGAAGCTCTCGGTCATCTTTTAGGTTCACTTTCTGGCAACCTTTTCGAGCTGCTATGGAGAAAAAACCAACTATCGGCAGCTAGCAGTCGCGGTGCTTCGTGATAGGCCATGCTGTTTTCTGCCCCTGTTGAACGGATGATGAGCCAGGCCGGCCACACCAAAGTGGACACTGTCCAGGTTGATGGGAGTCGAAAGCACGTGCTGGAATTTGCTGTGCTTAGATGGCTAAGTGTTAGTGAATGCTGCTTCATCGGTCATCTCCTCTTAAATCCGCGTGCCTGAAGTACTTCATGCCAACCCACGCAACAACAACCCATACCCAAGCCATAACACAAGTCAACACCAGAAGAGCCGGGTAGTATCCCACGATTGGTAGCGTCGGGTCATCTTCCAATTCTGGTGGCGCATATGGTGTCTCTCCAACATCCCAAGCCCATGACCACACCCCGAAACAGGAACCCATACCAACGACAAATACAATCCATGTGACTGTCAGGATGAAGTAGCCCCACCAGGCAGTCTCTGTGTAGTCCCATTCTTCACTGCTGACAACGTCATCATCAACAATAGGAGAGTTGATGTTGGCAGATGAGGACGATAGCGGGGATGGTTGGCGAATGTGTGCATGTATACCCGGCTGGATAGGAAAGTACGAGTCAGCTGCATTGCCGGGTTTCTTAAGCGGTAATCGAGCAGCTTGGACTTGGCGTGCCGCAACAAGTTTTGGGATTTGTAGCTCATCGTCGTCTTCGGTACTGTCTGTTTGGAGGGTTGGGGAAGTTAGAATGGAGGCTGCAGAGGAGATGGGCTCGAAAGATGCCACACTGGAACGGATTGAGGGTATGGATACACGGGATAACGTCCGGAATGGCCACCGAGGCGGAACTTCAGGGATGACAGGAGGAGGAAGCTCTCGGCTGGGGCGAGGTGTCTCAACTTCATCTGTGGTGTCCTCGGTTTCGGGTAGAGGTGGTGTAGTCACTTCTGTGGGCGCAGGCTTCGGACTTGATAATGGTGACTTCTTTTCTGAACCCTTCCTATCTCGACCTTTTCCCAAGACAACCTTGCGTAGAGATCCTTTGCGCTTGCGGTTGCTTTTGGTCGATAGGGCCTCTGACATGGAGTTGCGGCCGCTTGCTGACGATGTGCGCTCTGTGCTCTCGGTATCGCTCTTCTCGCCATCGTTAGGACGTAGGATATTCAGCCTTGAGAAGAGATTGCCAGATATCGATCTTTTGTGTCCACCGGTAGACCTCTTCTTGTCACTTGCTTTGGGCGTTTCATCCTCGATCTTCGGAAAGGGGACGGACGATTCGACGTCCTTCAACTCGGTCGAGAGCTCGTTCATAGCACCCTAGGCTGATATACGACATGTTGGACACAACACTGATACAATTATTCGAACGAGAACGCGTCCGATAACATGGAGCGAAACACACGTATCAGGCACTACTATGAGGTTTGAAGCGCGAAGACCATTCATACAGTACTTCAAATCAACCAATCAGCATACAGCTTAAGATGTGCTTCAGTGTCGACCTTAGCCTTGCTCTGAACCGAGCATCTTCTCTACTTATGCCTTTAAAGCCTTCTTAAAAATATGTCTTAATTCACCAGAACTTTTGTTGCATTCCAACAAGAGCTCTGAACTGAACTCCCGAAGCTGCACATTGAGCAGCAGCAGTGCACTTAATTTGCCTTTTGTGCCAAGCAATACACCACCAGCAAAATATGACTAGCGATATGGGTTTCTGAGTCTCCCCTCTGACTTTTCGACATACATGCATTGGTTGTCTTTCCACATTTCGCCTTCCTTTGCTCTCCCATTCCATCCATCAAACCCTAGTGACAATGGTCTGTACCCGATTTTAACCGGCTACGCATTGGCTTTCTGCACTCGCAGTTCCTATGTCCGCAATACAACTGCACACAAGTTGGAGGTTAACTAGGATGCTAGCAGTGGGTTTTCCTTACAACAACTTGCGCTCATTGGTATGTTGCTAAGGATAGGCCTTAGATATCCACTACTTCACAATTCCTGTGCTTCTAGAATGCTCTGTTCTTTGCAACCGTGACCTCCTAATATCCGCAAATCTGGTTTTTGATCATGGCTTTGAGAACTTGTAATTCCGACCTACAGCAGTTCAATTTTTGGTCATGTATCGTTGCTCTTCATACTCTTGCATCACGATTAACCTACGATCAAACAGCGTAACTATACTTTAAGATGATATTCTTCGGGTGCTCCCACCTTGCCACCTAGTCCTCAGAATTAAAAATCTCAATCTGGCATGAAGTCGTTGTAGATAGGAGGACCGGAAACAGTTTCTTCAATATCAACAATATAGCTGTTTGACAATCAGAATATGTTTCAAACTGTATTGAAAAATCATAAACACTTTCCATTATCTTGGTCCACATAAGATTGTGTGTATGCCGTTGTCCCAAGGCGCAACACAAGCTGCTTAGACTTTGCTACGGGCATGTCAGCCTTTATGGCATCTTTCAGCACAAAACTTCCTCTTGATCTTCCAGCGACTTCCATGTGGTTTGAGCAATATCAAAATACCATTCCCATAGCACAGGGTAATCCACGCTTCATCCTTGTCCGCCAACTCCTGCAATGCCGCTAGTGGTAGTTCTTCTTGAGTTTTTGGGATTCTCTTCGAATTTGTCAAGCCGCTTCTTGTCAACAGATGGCTGTGAGCCAGTGGAAAACCGAGGCAATGTGCTCGATGCCGCTTGTGAACCCGAGGATGGTCGCGAGATATTCTGGCTTATGTTGCCCCGTGCATGCTGTTGAAGTTCGAGCCTTAATCGTCACAGTACATTGAGGCGTGAAATCGCCAAGCTCGACCCTGAAGACTGACTGGAATCCTCCAGGACAAAACCGGGAGCTTCCCAGTACAACCTTCGACAAGTTTTATTTGCACTGCTGTATCGTTGCTCACAGAATGAAAACTACAAAGAAACTGGAACTCAAGAAACGGTTCTCGTGATAGATGATTTGAATGACTCAGAAAGACTAGATGATTAGATGACAGATATTGAAACAAAAACAGAGACGCAAGTAAGCATTACCAAAGGTAGAACAGTCTGCCTGCTGAGAACAGAATTGTATGACCTACATCACAAAATTTTGAGTTCTGAACGGTTTTATATTCATGCGGAGATTGGCCACTGATGGACCTGAAAAGAGTGAAGTCACTACACATGCTTGTCTTCATATGCCCTTAAGGAACATTACAGATCAATTTATTCAGGAGCAATCAACATCTCCTCAGTTTATGCCTTACGTAAGACAAGGTCCGTGAACACCTTGGTGTATAATATTACTGGTACATTTCTCCAGGACACCTTTCATCTACGCAACATATGTGCTTCAAAGGTCTCGTGGTCCACTCATGGTAGAAAAATATTGTCATACTCATTTCATGATGGAGGCTACCTTGTATCTCTGGATATGTGCCGTCCGATTACTTTTAGTCTGGCGCAATAATTCAAGCTTTCGCTAGCAGTTGAGTAAAGTAGCGCAAAGATCGTCAGGACTAACCAAGTAGTGTCACTGCCACCGCACCTTTTGACATCCAATTTGCGTCTTCCAAAAGCACAGCCAAACACGACTCACAACTTCGCTCGAAGCGTAGCGGACGCTGCAGGCGCGCCGTCCTCTGCTGCATCTCTGAGTTTCGCCTCCACTACACCAAAGTGCTCGTCCGCGGGCTTAAACACCCCAGTAACCTTTAAGCCAGCTTCACCCAGCACTCTGTGAAAATCTTCTAGCGTCCGCTCCTTCCCAGCCAGCGCCATCATTGCGAGAGCAGACGAGACAGGTCCTATATCGTCTGGGGAGACAGGATCGGGCACGATGTAATCTGAAATGAGGAGCACCGAGTCTGGTGCCATTGCTGGGATGATGTTTGTTTTAAGAATTTTTACGCAGAATTCGTCGGACCAGGAATGTAAGATTCGGCGCATCAGGTATGCTTTGGCACCTTGGAGGAAAATTAGTCTAACGTGCAATGCAGGTGATGATCCACTCACCCTGAACTGGTTGGAGTGTATTATAGTTATAGTCCATAATCGGTGTATCAGCAGGAAGGAGACTGCTTCTTTTGGCAGTTGCCACAACCGCCGGTAGGTCTTGTAAGACAACTCTATCCGGCGGGATGTGAGGACATTTGCTAAGGACGTCTACAAGTGTCTGGCCTTGGCCACCGCCGATATCGACCAGGACTGGACGGTCACTCTCGTCCATAAGCGCGCCAAAGTCATAATACTGTGATGGCGGCAGAGAATAGTCACCAACAACTCGCATGCATTTCTGAAAATCAGCAAGTCGTACAGGGTCTTGCTGTAGCATGTCGAAGAACAACTTTCCTTCGCTGCCGTCAAGCCATAGAGCGGGAGATGTTTCCTGGCGGTTCGGCTCCTTGAGACCTTTCTCTTTTAGCCAGAGATGCAGACGGCTTAGAGGCATGAAGCTCTCATCATACAAGACCTTGAATGCAACACCATTTCCTAGCTCGGCAGCATATCCTCGACTATATTTTGTGTGCGTGAATGTCTTGTCAGGTAATTGGTTGATTAACTGGGAAGCCACTGCCATTCTCAGGAGACGAGAGATGAGAGACTCTTCGGCGCCGACAGATTTTGAGAGATCTTGAGACGAGATAGATCCCTGATCTGGTAGACTACGGAAGACATTCATGCTGATCAAGGATCTTATTGTCACTAATTCGAGCATACTCTCTCGATGCATGGCCATAAGATCAGCTGGCTCTGCTAAATCCCGGATAAGTTTCGTTACCTGTCGAAGCATACCTAGTCGGGTTTGTGAGGAGATGCTTGATGCATGCCGCTGCGACATCTGCGAGAGTGTTTTAGAAAGAGCCCGGATTGAAGTTTTTGCCATTTTCAATACTGTTGGTAACATCTGAGCCTATCTGATCAAGATTCACAATCGACTTTATAGCCGTTTGACGCCCTGCATGGAGTACCATCTCTAGTGGACCTGGGCATGCACAATCTTGACCATTGAGAGATGTTCGGGCTATTGCGGCTTTGAAAAGACATGGTCAAGCTGCGATCATAACCTCCAAGCCGGATCTAGAACGGAGAATTGTTTCTGTTGTGCATATACATTGACAAACAACGGCAACTGCACACGGATGTTTAGTCATCGCACAAGGGACATGATAAGAAAGCAGCCACTTGTCGAATACACCCACTGGAGATGTGGGCCAGCCTCGAGCAGGCTATTATGGGCTGGGAGAAGCGCGGTCAGGGATAGTAGAAGCGCACATGAGAAAACGTGGTCATTTAGCTTTCTGCAGACGCACAAGGACTTTACGAACCATCCGCGCTGTTGCTAGCGCATCAAGTCCCAATGCTGACTGGAGCGGTCGTAGCGGCAACAAGTGGTTGCATTGACCGATGACTTCAAAAAGGCGTCAAGCCCAACAAAACGCATTGAGGAAGCCAATAGTATCAAGCAAAGAGTTAATAGTGTTAAGCACATACGAAACATAGTGGGGGTCGCTTGGTGTAGCAAGCAAATAAGAACGTCCTAAGGTGACCGAGGCAGGAACCATATGGCACTTGCAACCTTCTTTGCAGCCGCAAGACACATTGGAGCCTATTTACCCACGAAAACACGACAAGATTTTAAACCTGAATTCCGCAACGCATAGCTAGCAATGACATTTCGAAGATGATGTCGCTCCAACCCTTCACTTAGGCGACATAATCGATTTTGGCAAAGCTCTGAAAAGTCTCTCTTTTAAGTAACGTCATGATGCAACTCAACTTATGAGTAAGGCTGCTTCACTTGTGGCTAGGCTGTTAGAAAGGTCGACTGCGAATGTAGTTTTTCGAGGCTAAATTCCATGCGCAGATGTGGAAGAAGAGGCGACTAGCATGAAAACGAACTCACGTGACAGGTGATCGTCTAAGTGGCTTGTAGACTGACAGACAAATTGGCTCTAGGATCCACCGCAAGAGTACACAACCTTGACCATGAATAAGGCAGGGTAAAGGCATTGTATACATTGACTTCTAGAGTATATAAACATGTGTGAGGATTAATTGTGACAGTATGATACTCTCGAGAGCATATAGTTATTAAGTGCTAGTCTAGATACATAGACCCCTTTTACATTATGGGATATCGTAAAACATTGGTCTTCATAATCCTGCCATCCGGCATATTGTACAGATGTGGTTTCGTCCATGCATTGGACTTCTCGCTTGTGTTGGTAGGTTGATTAAAAGGGGTTTGATTTAGTTGACCTCCTTCATTAATGCGTCATTTAGAACGTCGTTCGATCGTGATAAGTACCAGTATTCTGGTGGTGGTGGTGACCTGTATGACCATATGCTGGCTCACCATACTTTGGCTCAGGCACATAAGCGTTGTTGCCGATTGTAGTACCAGTCTCATGACTTGGTCTGACGGTATGAGCACCAGCGCCAAGGGTACCAGCAGTCTCAACATCCTTGGTTCGTCGCTGCTTCTTCTTCCAGAATGGTTTTCGACCAGACCCAGAAGTGTAGTTATTGGCTGGGCTTGGTCCATATTTCTTCTCCTTCTTGTGATGTCGGACCATCAGAACTTGCCAGATGGCGGTAAGAAGGAACAAGAAGATGGCAATGATCGATACAGCGAACACAACAGTGTTCAGCCGGCAAGCAAGGTGCAAGTTCGGGAAATATGTAGAGTTCTGGTTGCTGCCGAAACCAAAGCCATTAGCGCCGTAACCGGGAGCATTCGAGTTGGATTGGCCAGAGCCAAGAGGTGTCTGAACAACGCCGGTACAGCTATTCGCACCATGGCGGGTAAACCATGCAACAGCAATGAACCCGCCGATAAAGCAGAGATCGAGGAAAACTGCGAGGAAGCCGAAGAAGGCGTTACCACCAAGACACAAAGTGAGAATGATAGCGAAAATCGTGTAGAGAGTTGCGGCGCCAGTGATACCTTCAACGGCTTGCCATCGGCGGGAGATGCTTAAGTCGTGGTCGGCCAAAACGGACAGGAAGTAGGAGAAGATTCCAAGAGCGAGGCCTGAGCAGCAGAATTGGAGGAGACGGAGCAACAGGCCGCCGAAGCGTAGGACTGTGCCGCCGATAGACATGTTGCCGTCTTTGTAGAAGGTGATGAGAGAAAGTGGATGTGTACCTAGTTGTCAGAGTTGGGGGCTGACTGAGGAAATAGACTGGGAGGAAGAACTTCTTGTACCTTGAATCAAGGCAACGACGTAAGGGTTGACATCAAGCCTGGACAACGACCATGACCTTGGAAGCTGGCACTTGCTGTCGTGTTGGCCACATCAAGCAAAAACTCGGATGTCGACGGCCCACGGGTGACGTAAGGTACAAGCATGATCGGCGACTTAGTCTGTTGCCAAGCTTGGGTGAGAAGCAGCTACGACGAATCAAAATCCTTCTTCTTGTCCAATGCTATCAACATCTTGCTTGCATGCCCAGGTTGATGAAATTGTGTGTTGGTTTTGTGTTGATGCGCGTATCATTCTGCTTCAGCTATCGAGCTTAGAGACACAAGTGCACGTTTGGTATTGGTCCCCGCGCAAATCAAACAGAAGTGATGAGCAAAATTTACTGACGAAGGTTCAATGCCAAGAGTTACACAGACAGTTTACTGTGCCTCAAATCAGGGAAATCGACATCATGGTCCATGCTCAGAAAGCCACAGGCGCCACGCGCTAAACGTGAAGCTCAAGGCACAAGATCGCTGCCCCTGGTCCTGCTGCAAGCCACGCGAGAGCCTCTTCCTGCAAAATTCATACCTTTTGCGCTAGATTTCTCGATCTTTGGAGTTGCAATGACGATCGAGCTTTGGTACTTGCTCAATACGCTCTGGAAGAAATTTTTCTTGCCTCTGTTAATTTTACAAACGCACAGAATATCGTCGTCATTGTTTGGACTGCTTGTTGATTTCTACACGAATTCAACTAGAAAAAGGAAGTTTGTGAATGTTTATGCAGCAGAAACTCGAGGCTCCTTGCTGAGTGGCACCTTTTTGCCGACAACCGTAGCAATGACGACGAACTTGAGCTCCAGATGTCAAGGCACTGGTAATGTGGAGGTGTCGGGTGGACAACGGTGCACAGTGCACATCCACTCACTCGTCATCGTTGCCTTCCGCATAATTGACTGCCTTTAGTTTTGTACCACGCGAGCTCTGCCTCTTGGAAATGCTAGGCGCATTGGGTCGGGGTGCCTTCGCTGGCACCACTTCCTCCGTATCTGTCAGATCTGACATATTCACATCTTCATCATCTCTCTCGTTGTGATCGCTCGTGCTAGGTGTCATCACTGCCGCCTTGACAGATTTCTTCTTGGGTGGTGCCCGAGCTGGCTTCGCCTTTGAAGATTTGCTTCTATCATAAACAGATTTCGTCTTCTCAATCTCGATCTTTGGCGCACCTTCAGCTTCTAAAGTCGTAGTGGCTATACTTTCGTCCTTTAGTGAACTTTCTGTGGCGCCCGCTTCTGCACTCGCTTCTCGAGCAGCCTGCCATGCCGCCTTCTCCGCTCTCTTTGCCGCTGCCTTTTCTGCCGTGGTCTTAGCCTTTTCTGGATCTCGTGGCTTGACTTCACGCTTCTTAGGACGTAGCCATTCCTCGAAGCCTGGAGGCCAGTAAACCCGATACTCAGGACCGCCCATTGCGACCTCCTCCTCTGGGACTATAGATGGCGGCTGTGGCACCTCCTCAAGCTCCTCGTCCTCAACATCCGCTACTTTCTTCTTTTTGGGTGTTTTCTTTTTAGGTGGTTTCCAGGGTTTGTTCTCATCAAGGCGGATGTAAGGCAATATGTCGTTGATCTTCTCGTGACCAGGAAGTCTCATGTTGCGCATCACTTCAAAAACTGCTTGTTCCTTGTCTTTCGCTTCAATCATCAAGTCCATATCAGGCGCACAAGGCGGAAGTGAGTATACTCGGGCATTGTGCTTTCGCCGTTGTCGAGCGGTCACAGCTCCTGCGCACGGCTCTGAGTAGTGCATTTTCTGTGTGATCCCTTTTCGATCCCATGTGGCCTTAATTCGGTCGTACAAGCCCATAATATCTAGCGTGCCCTCTCGCATCTTGTCTGCATCAAACACAATATTATTGTGGTGATAATCCAGAACAAGCGGGATGTTGAGCTCCTCACAAACTGGCAACAAATCATGCACACTGTAGCACACATCATCGTTTTCAAGAACAAGCCTGTCTTTGACCTTTTGCGGTAGCTTCGCATAATTATCCCTAAAACGTTGTATCGTGGCGGCCTTGTCGCCGAAAATGCCACCCATGTGCAGAATCATGACCGCATCCTTGTCTTGCTGCACAGGTAGCTTTAGTAGATCAAGCAACTCACAGTGGTACTCGAGATCGCGGACGGAGGCTGTAATGACTTCGTTTCGAGGTGAACCAAGCTGCGTGAACTGACCAGGATGTGTAGTGAGTCGATGTCCTAGCTCCGCTGCTACCTTTCCTGCTTCTGCCAATGCTTCAGACGCGAATGGTGCAAGCTTGTACCCATAAACATCATGCGAGGCGAAGGGAAACATCTCCGAGGACAATCGCATGAATTTAATATTATATCGATCGTTCCACCGAAGCATTTTTGGAATGTCTCTTGCGTTGGCAAGGCCCAGCGCTTCGACATATGCTTGACCTCGGGCGATGTCAGCCGGTTGGTCCTTGTCTGGGCGGTTCTTAGTAGAGTGTTCGGGCTGCGAAGGGTCTTTCAGAGGGTGTCGGTGTTCAAGAATCGACGCTATTCGGCAAGTTCGAGAGGAAAAAACGGGAGGTGTTGCCTGGCGAAGGTATGTGTTAAGACAGGCATATCCTAGACGACCTTTCCAAGGCAACGGGAGATATGAACTGTTCACAGCTGGAGGCCTTGACATAGCTCGCCGCAGTTCTTCGGGGTCTGCAGCTTCGTCCCCATCAGCTTCAGGGTCTCCAATCTCAGTATCGTCTGCCTTCTGGAAGGCCTGCTTTGTCTGAGTTAAGAACCTGGCAGGTGTAGCCGCGGCAGCGCTGATGTCTTCAACATCTGACAGATCTGAAAGAGACGAGTCGGGGTCAGAGACTTTGATCTTCTTCTTTACAGGCGTCTTCTCTGCCGCGACTCGTCTCCCTAGCCTCTTGGATAATGATGCATTCTTCGCGACCTGTAGCTCTCGCTCTTCGGCATCAGGCGACGAACGAAGGGCCTCTTCTGCATCTATAACATTGGGATTATGTTGAGGATTAGGATCGATGTCGGCTGGCGGTGGTTGTGCTCGTCTAGAGCTAGTCCTTCGCACTGGTACAGGAGGAACCATTTTCGAAGCAATAGATACCACGTCTGGTGGCACTATCGGTGGCGAAGGAGCAACTGGCTGTTCGACAACAGCTGACCTCTTGCGTTTTGCCATACTAAAGTAGCGTAGCGAATGTGCGGTTTTGATCCAATAGCGACAGGGAGTGAAGTAGCCCTTGCCTACAACCAATTCATGGCAGCTTCTAGGTTTGAACAAGCAACGAAATGACATTCGTCTTCAGCAATTGGCAACAGCGACAATGAGGTTGAATTTCAACAAGGAAACAAATATCCTTGCCATCGTCAGTCAATGCGCCTGGAGACGCCAGACAGAATCGCGTCCGCAGGGACGTCATCGATCTTGCAACAACACAATGCACGGCGATCGGAATGGCGTTCCTGGTTCATAGGACGGCCCCAGCATCTTAGCTCAAATTAGCTAATGCAGCCATCCTCATCGGCTCGTGCGAACAACTCCAACATGAAGCCATTAAGAGATTCCGATAACTCCTCGCCTAGCCGCATGTCTTCGCCACACGATGGGGATGTTACTCCATGGTGAATATCATCAACAGGTTGATTCAATTTCATATCACGTTCCATTTCCCAGATTCATTGTCGATTCTGGTATCAACGGTCCATCGGAAAACGAACGCATAGAGTTCCAGACAGCGTTCTTTGGTTGATTAGCCGGTTTTGGATGGTGGGTAGCGCCACGATCGTAGCCAGCAACTCCTACCCCTTGGCAGTCCACCCACCGGTGCCTAACATTTGCCCAGAATGATTGGACGTTTCAGACGAAGAATATCTCGCACAAAATCGGCAGCTAGTATTGAACATGACCAGGCAGACCATGACTTGCGGAAGACTTTCTCTCTAACGCCTTCGGATGAGCAACTTATCGCTCGGCTGACATTCACTGAGGATACGAATCTTGACGATAGGCCCCCTCGCAAACTAAATCCATCGATCCATAGCCATGTCTCTGCTGCAACAACGGCCTCACAGAGGACTATATTCAACAATGTCGACTCTGGCTTTCTATCACTGCCAACAGAGGTGCTTCTTGTGCTGCAAAAGTACCTGAGACCTTCCTCAGAGGTTGCCTTGAGACATACATGTTCCCGATTCTTCCACTTATTTCGGCTGCCATCGTTTTACCTTGCAGGCGATGAAAAATTCGAGTTTATGTGCATGACTGAAAGGGACCAAGACCCCAAGCAGCTTGAGAGGCTTGTCTGTGCTAAGTGCAAGGAACTGCATCAAAAGTCCTCATTTCCATCTGCGGAATACGGAAAAGAGCCTATTGAGCGCGACTGCAGCCAGGTATGGTTATGTGCCCACAAGCACATGGGGTATCAGAAGACCATCAAGAATGTCAAAGCAGGCCACGAGGCGCCATTCCGATCCGAAGTCCTTGAACCATGTTCAAGGTGCAGAGACGTCATCCGAAGCAGGTCTATTGCTGACAGGCCTGAAAAAGGAACATCTGTGGCAGACCTAGAAAGTAACAAAGCACAATCGCTTTTGATTACTAAGGTTGCCATTTTGCAGGCGCCTTCCCCATCATACAGCGAGAAGACTACGAGTGGCAGTGGCATCTACAAGGAAGTCTTCGGAGTCAAGGACGTCGCAGCAGCGTTGTCCGCTATCAATTTCCCTATTTGCCCACACCTTAGACTTGGGGATCCTTACCTTCTCAGCAGGTTCTGTCGGTCGTGTATCAATACCCAGCGTCTGCCGCCTGGTGTCAAAGGACCGCCATGCATTTCAGAAAGCAAGCGAGAATTTGGTCATCCTGACTACCTTGGCAAATGCAGACAGTCTTGCTATCAACGGGGCTGCAAAACGAAATTCATGTTTCAGGCTCGAGAGTCGCTGGCACCTGATGCTTCTGGGCGTCGTCAGATCTGGTTAATTCTAGCTATCTACAGGTGGCTTGGCCCACTTCAGTCGACAGGCAGTGACACTACCTGGACGAGTCATGCTGTCAATCATGCAGCACGAGGTGAGATGCGGCAAAAATGGGTTTCTCTTGAGAAAATGAGCAAGGTTAGAAGACCGATGCCTAACTGGTCGATCTGTTTATTGAATCCAGAGGACTGCAATGTGCGGTCGTATGGTTATGAATTGTAAGAGCTTGCTGCCTCCTTGCACTTGGCAAACATGAAACTCATGATTTTTTATAGAGACGAGCCGTCAAAAGTCGTTGGCAATTCTGAAGCGGATCGCAGGATGAACGCCTTGGCAGGCCTTGGTGAGATCTTGAAAGGAAGACTCAATTGAAGCGGGCTTGGAGAGGCGGGCGAGACCGAACATTGCGCCGGACAGCTGCGAGGCAGATGCGAATCTCCATGTTCCTACATATCTTCCTCGGTCGTCGGGCCGGAGTCTTCCGAATCTCGCTTGCTATGTTGCCTACACATTTTCTGCTGTACGCTGAATTCTAAGGACGATAGCAACAGTTTCACAGGACTTTCCGTTCCACAGAACAGCAGAATAGCTGTGGGGTGTCATTACCTTCATCTGGCCCTTCTGTATGTGTGATCGAGGTTTGTCATGTATCCCGAGTGGCTTTAGCGGCAAAGTCTTGGGTCTAGAACCTGCCCTTCCCAATGCCCGGCCCTACTGTCGCCAGATATCTCCCCTTAGAACAGATGTAGCTATATGTAAACAATTGCGTCATGTAACCATCATCATCATCATCTCGAGACTTTCTGCGAACTCTGGTTTCGAACTTTCAATATCGGTTAATGGTGTCCTCACTGTTTTGAAGTAAGATTACAATTCCGCTACGATTGGCTCGGTGATTCGGGCACTGAAAGCCGAAATAAAGTCCTCTGCTACTTTGCATACTCTACTGATGGTGTTTGTGTTGTGCTTGGCATATGCAGAAGCAAAAATCTCATCCCTACGCTGTAGCATTTCAAAACAGCCGAACTGCAGGACAATCAGCAAGAGCAACCGAATACTGAGCTTTGGAGCTTTTGGCAACTCCGACAGATGCTATTGGTTTGGGGTCGAGCACATTTAGGCAAAACGTCACGACGAACATTGAGCACCCGCGATCTATGACATGTTTCCCACTGCAAACTGCCCCTCCATACAACACTATCTGTCAGGCGACGGAGCTGAGACGCAGCATGAGGACTGATACGCGACTTGACACGCTCTTCTCTACGGCCAAATCCCACGTCATGTCTTTGAAATTATGCATATCCGTAGTTGCTCAAATATCTTCACTCTCAGTGTTGACACTGTTTTGCACCATCCACTCAACTTTGTAGTGACCCAAGTTTCAGAGGACAGACCACCATAACGTTTACCAACATACCGCTAAAATGCCTTACCCAGATGAGTTCGAAGGTTTTATGATCAATGAGTTGGGCAAGTACAAGGACTTCAAGAAGCAAACAGTAAGCTCACTACCCTTCAATGAAGAACACAGTGGCTGAGACCTTCGTAGTTCAAGCCAAAGAAGTTCGGCGACAACGATGTCGACATCAAGATCGAATGCTGTGGTGTCTGCGGCTCCGATGTTCACACCATCACAGGAGGCTGGGGTGATGCTCCTACTCCGATTGCCGTCGGTCACGAAGTTGTTGGCAAGGTTATAAAAGTAGGATCTAAGGTCACAACACTTAAGGTTGGCGATCGAGCTGGTGTTGGTGCGCAGATCTGGTCCTGCTTGAAATGTCCACAATGCAAGAGCGACAACGAGAATTACTGCCCACACATGGTTGGTAAGTAATGACAACTCCCGACTGAAAAATTATGGCTGACACCTTCAAGACACATATGGTGCCCCTTACCCCAAGGAAGCCGACCCAGATGAGACCATCTCGCAAGGCGGCTATTCCTCCCACATCCGAGCCCATGAATACTTCGTTTTCCCCATTCCGGAGGCCATTCCCTCGCATTTCGCAGCTCCCATGCTGTGCGCTGGTCTAACCGTCTGGTCACCACTGGTGCGGGCCAACACCGGTCCTGGCAAGCAAGTCGCCATAGTCGGTCTAGGAGGTCTCGGCCACTTCGCAGTCATCTGGGCATCTGCTCTGGGCGCAGAAGTCACGGTCATCTCCCACTCACCACACAAGAAGGATGACGCGTTGAAGCTTGGTGCTAAGCACTTTGTCTCCAACGGTGACGAGGACTGGGCTAAGCCATTGGCATTCAAGTTCGACTTTGTGCTGAATACTGCCGATATGACACATACCTTCAAGATCGACGACTATCTTTCCATTCTCAAGGTCAACTGCCAGTTCCACCAGGTTGGTTTGCCGGATGAGCCGATTAAAGAGCTCAAGGCACAGCAATTCATGCCTAATGGCTCTTCGATTGGTGCGTCGCATATCGGATCTCGACCAGAGTGCTTGGCCATGTTGAAATTAGCTGCTGAGAAGAAGTTGTTCCCTATGGTCGAGACCATCCCGATTTCTGAGTCTGGCTGCGCCGAGGCCGTAGAAAGAGTCAAGAACAACAAGGTGCACTATAGATTCACTTTGACCGATTACGACAAGCAGTTCGGTGCATAGAATCACCCTAGCCAGAAACGAATTTAATGAGAGTTATGAAATTATGCAGGCAGGCTAGAAGATGGTGCTTGACTTTAACACAATGAAACGCAATTCGAAATTGGTTTTGGTTTACTACTCTCTCCAAGTTTTGACCTCTCTCCTCTGTTGACACCGCATTCAGACGTTTGCACTGTGTCAAATTGTGCCATCTCTTCACTGTTGTCTCATCGTCCGGTTTGTAGAATATTGGTTAGTGTTTGACCTTTTAGGAATTGGTAACTGGGCAAACCGTTAGATTATGAATTTCTGTGTGTCGAAGACATCTATGCAACAGCTGGACTTTTCGCTAGGTCCGAACATTGCGATTGTGGTCGTTTGGGAAGTTAATATTCTACTGGACCTGTAACACCATAATTCGCTATGGCAATCATTAAAATGTTTCCTCTTTCTTTCTCGTAGGTTGTGGCTCGGTGGTGTCTCTTCCTCAAAACCTCGCATAAAGCGACGAAAATGATGAAAAGGAGATGTTAAGAGCCAAAAAATACGGCTATCAAACCCACGAATGAGTTTGAGTAAGACCTGCTACCCCGATGTGCAATGGAGAGCATTTCTCACAGAGAAGTACCTTCTTGATCGTACTCTCTTAACCAAGGTAAGTATGAAGAGCGGGAACGAAAAATTGCAGCATTTTGGAAGAAATAAATATGCCTGCAGATGCACTAGCGTTAGCGTAGCACGTGATTGTTGAAGTGGACAATGACGCAGTTCCAGTCCAAGCATGGCAACCGTGATGGTTGGAGGCTGCGACGACAATTGCGAACCACCTTTGTCTTTCCCAGATATCTTGCCGATCCAGACAGTCGTGATTTTCAAGCAATAACACTTATTCTCCACGAAAACAAGACCTGATCGTCTCCAGCTACGTCTAAATCGTCCATACGCTGGCAAGGCGACTAACTGAAGATGGCTTCGAGTTCAAGTAACTCGACACACCTTCTATAGTACGTCTTCACACTCTCAATACTGATCCTTTGCTGACTATCGCTTTCTAGCGCTTGCATCGCGCATGGCAACACAATTCTTGCAGAACATACCGCGGCGGGAACATCGTCAACAAACGCCTCCTCTCTTGCCTCCGTGATTCTGCCCAAGATCTCCCACACCACACCTCAAAAGCTTACCTACACCCATGATCGTCTGTTCGTACACTACATCGCCGACTCACCTTCCTCGTCCTCGACGTCTAGTGCCTCTGCCGACGCAGATCTCTCTTCTCATGCAGCCATTACATACCTGGTCATCGCGCCAAGCGAGCTTGGTCGCCGCATACCTTTCGCTTTCCTCTTAGACATCAAGAAGAAGTTCCTGTCACAGTTCCCTTCTTCAGACACAGAATATGCTTCGTTGCCTGCATACGGCACAGCCGCATTCAACACTACGCTGAAGTCTACGATGAGCACGTTCAATACTGCGCCACCGGCCGATAGTCTCACAGCTGCGAAGCGAGAGATCGATTCCGTAAAGGATATTATGACGGAGAACATCGAACGAGTCTTGGAGCGTGGTGAGAGGATAGATCTGCTAGTTGACAAGACGGATCGACTTGGTGGCTCGGCGAGGGACTTCAGGGTGAGGTCTAGGGGTTTGCGGAGACGTATGTGGTGGAAGAACATGCGGTTGATGGCGTTGCTTAGTGTTGTGGTTGTGTTCTTGATCTACATCTTTGTTGGCTTTGGTTGCGGGTTGCCGTCTTTTCAGAAGTGCAGAGGAAAGTGAAGGGACAATCAATGATCAGCCTAGAGGACTGGTAATTAGGCTGTTCCTCACGAGAGAACAGTCTTTATACTAAGCATTCAAGCACAATCTGGCCTAGGTGACGCCCCCGTCCCCGCGGGGGGGGGGGGGGCGAGTGACTGAGCCGGCTCATAGTACGGTGGATTAGGATTGTGTCCACAGAAGTGCGAACTCACCATGATACTGGATGAGCCGGGAGACAACAATGGCGTGGATTTCTTCCAATTTACACGGGTATGTGTGTGAACAGCAGAACTGTATTATTGATATTCAATGTGTGAAGTTCAAGCACGAAGCTCCTTGACGTATGTGTTATTTCGATGCCATTTGTGAACATCCCCTTCAACTCAGAGCGATCTCGCATCCCTCATTGACGACTCTTTGCATGATGCTTCTCTGCTTTCATTCAGTAATATCATAGCTCGATATGTGAAGCTATCTATTTCCAACTCTGCGGCAGGTTCTGACCTTCAAACTCTATCTTAGTCCGCAAGGTGACACCATATAACAATTCCGGCAATATCTGAGACGAGGTTCAATTCAATAACATTCTGTCTCCCTCCTCTCCAGCCCTTTCAAGGCTTTGGAGCAAATCTGTCAGATACATTTCTGGCACACTTCAACTACCAATATGATAGACTTGCGCTACAGCGCCTCTCCATTATTGGGTCAAAGTGCAGAGATGCCTAAGGTACAGCTGAGTGAGTACAACATGAAGAGCTGTTTGGGCAGCAATAGTGATGGGTGGTCGTGTGGTTGAGGTAAGCCTGTTCATGGGAGGGGTTCCTGCTGATTGGCTGATTGGCTGATTGGTAGGGTATTTAATCTCAGGTCCGGCGAGAACGCCAGTTAGCTTGCTAGCAAGGTTCTTTAAAGAGAGCTGGACACTATTGAAGGCTCTGGCTCTCGAAAAGTGCACTGGTCCAGGGAACTATCTGACCACGACTAGGAACTATAGTTCACTGTAACAAGGTCTATTAGGACGTTAGAAGCTGGGCTTGGGTTCTTGGAAGGATCTTTAGGGCGGCGCTGCACATAAGGTAGCCTGCGGTTGGCCGACGTGCAAAGAAGCCTCTGAATCGTCGCCTTGGGAGGCTCGACACGCAAACTTTTGTGGCTGTTCAATTGCTTGATCAATGATCGGTGGAAGCTCGTCAAAACCCGGCTTTCGGATGAACATTTAGTGCAAAGCTATTCAGGGTTAGGGTTAACATCGAGTAGAATCTCCCGGTAGACACATTCCGATTTGATGTCCTCCGATCCTTCACTTTTATCTCTCGAATCCAGTTGTTCAACGGAGCGCTAATCTTTCTCATACTGAAATCTTTGCAGCAAACTTACTTCCTCCTGACCTGTTACTCCACTGACCCGACAAAACCTCATTTCAGTGTCAAATCACAATGCTCCATTCAGACGAATACAGTGATCGTACTCTCCTATCACTTCCCATTGAGATCCTGCACTTGATTTACGTGCACTACTTTTCCTCTCTTTCAGCCCAAGTGGTAGCACAAGATGGGTCTGGATTACCATGCAACGGCCTCGACGGTCTTCCTCTACTCCGTGTCTGCAAATTCGTGAACGACACCGCAAACCCTTTCGTTGATCTCATCAACTTAACTTTCGATATCACATGCTGTGTAGACTACCCAAATCCGGAAACGGAGTTGGGAAAAGGCATTCTCAAGGAGGTGCAGAGACGATGCACCCACCTGATGATAACAGAAAGCGATCGGGAACTACCAGCCATCCTTAACTGGCAAACTGCTTTTCCTCGTTTAACGCATGTTGTGCAGTATGACTATTGGTTTCAGCACCATTCGGAGCCCAGCTTTGAATTGACGATCAAAAGTCTGCGAGCGTGGAAGGATGGTGCGAACGACTCGGCAATATGCTTACGCCTCAGGAAGGACGCTCTTGACAGCCTGCATATACTCACAGAACTGTTTGCCGTACCGAGGATTCAAAAGCACGTACGGATCGAGCGGGCGTTTCATGTTGATTTGTCTGACCGTGATTGGAAGGATGGAGTAATCGTAAGTCTTCATGCAACACTCAAACTCGAGTCCAGCGCACTGCTTGATGCCTCTGTGCTTGCTAACTTGTGTGGTGATTAGAACTACGATGTCAAGTTTGATAGTAAAGATCAGACTGGATCAGTTCTTAGCAGAAATGCGTGGCTGATGATTCACTTCATGTCAAGAAGCTGGACTAAGATAAGTGAAATATGATGCTGCCAGACGTTCGGCATTGATACAGCAGGCCGGATGGTTAGGCCATTCTGTGGAAGTTCGAGAAACTAATAAAAACCTCCTGGCGCCCGCCTCGAGTTCCCAGTATGCAACCCTAAGGCGACGTCTTTACAACTCTCCCTGACTGCACTTCTCTTCCCTATCATCTCCATGTTTGTAAAGAGCCTTTTCATCTCGTTCTTCCAATCCACATCCTTCGCCTCTTTGGAGTTACACATTAATTCAGCATAGAGTTTTCCATAAGTCCCTTCCATACTCGCAACTGCCCTCTCCTTCAGCCAAAAGCATGATTCATGATAGACTATCAACGATGAAGAGGCCGTATGCCTTTCTTGAAAAAACAACGGTCTACCTGCGAGGAAAGCCGCGATACAACTGAAAGGCAGGCAGTGAAAACATTGGACTAATCCAGATCACTGCTGGCTCACTGTGTCGACAAGACACTCACTATGGCATCATGGTATGGTCGAATTATGCCACATCTTTACCCTCAGTCATGCTAATCCTAGTCTCTCACTCCTTCAATCATGACTTTAAGGACATCCTCGCCACCTCGTCTTACAGTTTCAAAAGCTTGCTCCGCCTCTTCAAATCTGAATCGGTGCGTGACCAGCTTCTGAGGTTGGATTTTGCCACTGGCAACCAAGTCTACTGCTTGAGGATAGACTCCTGCGGTGTACCTGATCGAACCTCGAATGGTCAAATCGCGGATGCAAGCAGTTGTGATGGGAAACACAACGTTTTCACGACCCATGCCAGCTTGGACGTACGTGCCACCCTTCTTGGTCAGATTGACGCCTGTCTGGATACATGACTGGGCACCTGTCGCATCGATGACGACCTCCGGACCTTCACCGAGCATGAAATTGTCCTTGATTATTTGAGCGACCTTGGCACTGTGCTCACTTTCCTCGTCAATACTGTACGCTGTGCCATCCGGCTTCTTTGGCAGGGACGGTGGCGAAAACACACCATCGGCGCATTTGAGGACCGAAGAAGCTAGTTCGAGACGACTCTGGCTGATATCAATACCAATGACGACCTTCGCACCGTAGGCCTTTGCAACGCTCTGCACAAGTAAACCTATTGGACCGCAACCAAACACAACTACCTTCTGGCCAGCCTTGACGTTGCCCACTTTGCATATTTGCACTGCCACCGCAACAGGTTCACACAGAGCTCCGTCTTCCAGCGTCATATGCTCCGGTAAGGGATAACAATAGTCCGAGGCGGTCTTGTAAAATCTCGAGAGAGTACCATTGTGAGGTGGTGTTGCAGCAAACA
The DNA here is from genome assembly GCA_030247915.1 of Neophaeococcomyces mojaviensis. NCBI lineage: Eukaryota > Fungi > Ascomycota > Eurotiomycetes > Chaetothyriales > Neophaeococcomyces > Neophaeococcomyces mojaviensis. Next base: position 94,697 of record JAPDRQ010000051.1, read on the forward strand.
CAGTATCTGGGCAGAGGTTATACGATCCGGAACGACAATACTCGCAATGACGACATGGTACGCCTGGTTCAATGGCTACCTTGTCTCCTACTCTCAGATTCTTGACTGCAGCACCAATCTCGACGACAGTACCGGAGCTTTCGTGACCAAGGACGATTGGGCTATTGAGGACAAAATCGCCGATGCGGCCGCGCTGCCAGTAATGGACATCGGAGCCGCAAATGCCAGTTTGGCCAACTTTAACGATCACATCGTGAGCCCCTTCAATCTGAGGCTTTGGGATGTCGCCTAAGACAACGTCTTTGACAGCGCGAAGGATGAATGACGGATTTGTGGTGGACGTCATGTTGGCAGTCTGAACTTTAGTTGTAAAGCAATTGATATCACTGTGAGTATGGTGTTTTTGAACGAAAGCGAGAGCGGTCGGTTGAATTTATTCTAGCGTCCACCAGAGTCACTGGTGCCGAGTTATGTTCGGAAACCTTACCACAATCCGACACAGAGGAATCAAGTGAATAGGTACGGACTGGATACCCGAGCAAAGTTCCGCTCGGCGGACTTCTGACCTCCGCTCCGCTGTGCCCGACCGGAGCACATGCCGGACTTGTTCTAGTTGATTTGTCGGGCCGTGACGTGGCATTCCTGCGAAGATTGTGGAAGTAATGCATATAAGGTGTCCGTTCCGAGAGTTTAGATACAGCCTGCATCCTTCAAAAGACTTCAAAATCTTCAAAGTGCTCAAGCAATGGTGCTCTCAAAGCCGGACAACAAGCATGTGCTCAAGGCTTTCGACCTCAGCGGCAAAGTGGCTGCAGTCACAGGTAAAGGGACATGATTCGCGAAGAGATCAAATCTGATAGGAAGTAGGTGGAGCCCGTGGAATAGGTCTTGAAGTAGCTCGAGGTCTTGCCGAAGCGGGAGCTCATGTAAGAATCACCTTACTATTGCTGGTTCGGCGCTGACAAGAGTCTCAGGTCGCAATCATTTACAGCACGTCGAAGGATGCCCCAACAACAGCTGCAGAGATTGCCAAAACCAACAATGTCCGATGTCAAGCATATCAATCAGAGGTGAAGGATTCCAAAATGATTGAAGACACCTTGCAGGAGATCGCCAAAGATTTTGGTAAGCTCGATATTGTTGTTGCCAATGCCGGTATAGCATCACACTATCCAGCGGAGGAGTATACAAATGAGCAGTGGAAGGAGATTATTCAGGTCAATCTGGATGGTGCCTTCTACACTGCGCAGGCAGCAGCTCGAATTTTCAAACCACAAGGACATGGCAACTTGATCTTCACGGCATCGGTGAGCGCTATCTTGGTCAACGTGCCACAAAAGCAGGCTGCGTACAATGCGTCTAAAGCAGGTCTTGTACAGCTAGCTCGATGCTTGGCCGTGGAATGGGTTGACTTTTGCCGTGTCAATTGTGTTTCTCCTGGTTTCATTGCGACAGACATGTTGTCAGTGCATCCAGAAGAATGGCGCAAGCAGTGGTTCTCCATGATACCAGCTCAGCGCCTATGTGACCCGTATGAGCTGAAAGGCGTACGTCAGCTCCAGATCTCAAAATTGCCATGCTAACCCTGATTAGGCCTATGTTTTTCTCGCAAGTGATGCTAGTTCCTACATGACAGGTGCGAACATGGTCATCGACGGAGCATATACGCTTCCTTGATCTGGCAACAAGATCTCAAGGAGCGCCTAGTTGGCCCATGAAGTCGAAGAAGGTGGGATCCTGCATCTGGAGGTCCTGTACGTTGAAAAGCTGAGAGTCGGCAACCGGACCGAACATGTAGGAATACAAAGAGTTCATCTGAGTTTGAGGGCTTTCGTTCGTGGGTGAGTGCCACTCAGTGATGTCGAGAGCAAGGTATGGACCACACAACTTTGTGATTGCAGAATGACAACGCGATGCAGCTGGGTTGAGTCTGTTCATGTCGGTGATGGCTTCGAGGGCGACCAGAATTTCATCACGCCATCCCGGCGCTAGATCTGAATACGTGTCGTTGCGGAGACAGATCACAGGAATAAGAACAGCTTGAAACAGAAAATACAATGCATACCAGCAGGTCAGCACATTCTGTTGTGAGCTATTCCAGAAATTTGATATCATATGGATGCTTTCTTGAGCGGTCTCGAGACAAAGGCGAATGGCAGTCTCGTCATGTTCGCCGGGTGCGTCGGAGGCATCGCTTTGATTGGCGTCCGCTCGATGCTTCATGAAGCGCCGCATCAAGTAGGGACGAAACATCAGTAACCGAAAATTTCTCCATCTCCATTGTAGAATTGCGTGGCATAAGCGATATTTTGGTTGCTGGGGTACACCCGGGTGAAAGAATGAAGGAACTTCTGCAAGCCAACTTTGAAGGTCGGCCTCATCTAGACGTAACATTTCCTGTGCGGATGGAATCGATGATATCAATCGTTGATAGATATGGTTTGTGGCTAGGTGAAACTGTGCTTGACAGCGAACATGTGTGTACAAAGTCGTTAGTTGACTTTCAGCTCTTACTCGGACGGTCGAGGCAGTCATATCGCCGTCATTGAGATTTAGTGGAAGGCTCACTTCGATCCCATCGGCAGGCATATCCAGTGGTCTGCTGAATGTGATAATACCACCGACATCGAATATGTATAGGCACCACCAGACTCTTCTCCGTAACTCCAACCGAAAAGGTTGATTGCGCCAGGCAGGAAATTCCTTGTGCAGTGCGAGGCCCCAAGCCATGCGTTTCGCTAGGCCCATGTAATTGTAGCCTGAGTTTGGACGATTACGCTTCTGAATGTAATTTGAAATGAGAGTCAAAGCTTGAACCAATGTTATGTTTCCTGTCTCGAGCATGTCAATGTTCATTCTTTGCTTTGCAGCCTCGAAAAGACCTTGATCGGCATCGGGAGCCACTTCTGAAGCAGCAAAACAACCGATGGCTGCAACAATGTACAGCAAAACTTGCCAAGACTGCCCATGCGGTCTGGGGACGACTTCCATGAATTGGGCCCGGAAGGTTGGCTCGTGAACTATTGGATATGAGACGTGATAAGTTGAAAAGTATGCATCAATAAATGGCTCAAGTTGTGCAAGAGAATACAATGGCGGAATAACTTGGGGAGTACCCCGGCTAGAAGGAAGTGCATCAGGCTGGGCTTGTAAATCAAGCTCCGCTCCACCTTCATCCGCCATGCGCAGGAGCGCTGCACCAGAAGCAACGCCCATGTATCCATTTCGGTCAACAAGGCTAGCCATGCCGTCATTGAAGTGTGTTTTGTTGAGATTAGAGCTCCTTTCATCCCAATCCAGATCGCCAGCGGGAGGTGACTCCAGGGAGAACGAAGGGCTAACGTTAGTCGTCGGACCCGAACTTTGTGCTTGACAGGAGATTTGTACTCGAGAGACTGCTACAGGTGTCGATTCAGTTTGCATTTGGTAGGTTCCATTTTGAGGCAGTGGTGACGAGAGTACAGATTGTTCGTTGCCTTGTGATGTTGGACGTCTGTGTCCGTGATCAGTGAGTAGCGCTTTAGCCTTGGCGAGCTCCAGTTCGACTGATGTCAGATGTTTCCTTGTTAACGGCGTTCGTGTGACCTTTTCATAAGAGCAACTGAGCTTGCTTTTGACGCAGGCACTGCATGGTTTTCGTCTATCACACTTCGATTTCTTCCTCCGACAGTTAGCGCAACTGGGAGGCACGCGCTCGCGGGTATTTTCATCCATCTTCGCGCAGTTCAGCTTTGAAGAGGTTCTCCATCACGATGACACAGCACATTAAGCTTTAAGCCTTGTGCGGATGGTATTCGCTTTCATCGCTAACCTCATGATTAGGGCTCAGTTGTAGTGGTCTTCATTGTAAGTTGAAATTATGCCGCTGCCAAGCTGATGTTACGCTAACCATATTAGGGAATAGTGATCTCGTCATAACACCCTGACAGCCGAAGACGATCACCTTCAGCCTGTGTACGCTCTCCTGGTCACGCTAATTCATTGCTCAATGAAACAGGAATCGTAAACTTGCGCTGTTTCTTTCGCATGATGGCGCGAACCTGCGCGCAACGCGGTTCATCTACCTGCTATATGATAGTCAACTTGCCTTGATTTACAATGCTGTACAAAGCATTCGGGAAGACGCCGTGTTAGCCGTGGTTTCGCCGTTCGGCAATCAAGCGGAATGGGCGTGAGAAGCAATCGGAGTATCCACCCCGGACGACGCCACATAATGATTTGTTTGTTTTCTGTCGTCAAAATGGCACGGCCAACAGTGCTCCGGATAGCCACCTCCAGCCTTCTCCAGTTTCACGCATCACCCCAGCTTTTGCATGCCTCCACAAACCACGAGGGGACTATGGGGCTCATTATGGTTGCCGAGAAATGCGAATGGAAGTCTTGTACGGCATCGGAAAGCCTGTATCATCCGAGGTGCTCCTCGATATATAACTTTCCCTCAACCCATCCAGGACTCCAGCAGTCTCAGAATCACCAACTCAAATTTGACATACTTTCATAGCAACAATTAGAATTCACCAACATGGTTCAAGATAAGGACATTGTCGGAGAGGCCCTCGCAAAGGTTTTACCCTCGTACGGCAAGCCATGGTTCAAGGTACCACATCTGCTGAAATTGAACTTGGTTCTCTTGGTACCACTTCTTTCTTCAGCAGTCGCAGGATATGATGGTAGGCTCCCAAACACCAAAACTGACTGACCGACTAACAAGTGCCTGCAGGTTCAATGATGAACGGTCTCCAGGCAACGTCCTCTTGGAAGCAATATTTCAATAACCCAGCCGGCTCTCGCCTCGGTGTTGTCAATGCTGCACAGAGCATCGGCTCAGTCGCAGCCCTTCCCTTCGTTGGCATTCTCTCCGATAGGTTAGGCAGAAGATGGACACTATTTTCCGGCATCGTTCTGGTTATCATTTCCTCAATCATCCAGGCGGCTTCCATCAATTACGCCCAGTTCGTCATTAGTCGTCTCCTCGTTGGTGTTGGTGGTATGCTCGTTACTCAACCCTCTCCCATGTTGATCTCCGAGCTTAGCTACCCAACGCATCGAGGAAAATTCACCTCTCTTTTCTGGACTTGTTATTACTTCGGAGCGATTCTTGCCGCATGGTCGACCTTCGGCACGCAGAAGCACATCGGCAATAGCGATTGGGCCTGGAGGGCACCATCAATCCTTCAAGCTGCATACCCTATCCTCCAATTGTGTTTCTTCTGGTTCCTCCCCGAGTCTCCACGATGGCTCATCGCCAACGGCAAGGCAGAGAAGGCTAGAGATATCCTTGCCACCTACCACACCGGTGGCGATGCTAATCACAAACTTATTGAATTCGAGATGAACGAAATTGAATGCGCCATTGAGATGGAGAAACAGGCCGCCAACACAAAATGGTCCAGTCTTGTCGCTACACCCGGAAATCGAAAGCGAACCCTTATCGCCATCTGTGTCGGCGCCTTCGCGCAATGGAATGGTGTTGCGATATGCAGTTATTACCTTACTCTCGTCCTTGATCTCGTGGGCATAACCGATCCGGATACCCAGACACTGATCAACGGTATTCTGCAAATCTTCAACTTCATCGCAGCAGCTAGCGCCGCATTCCTGGTGGACCGACTTGGACGCCGAACGCTATTCACCTGGTCTGGCGCCGGCATGCTGGTCTCGTTCATCGCTTTGACTGCTGGCTCTGCTGTCGTTGCTACGAAGGGAACGCATGCTGCTGGTGTGGCGGTCATTGTATTCGTGTTTATTTATTTCTTCCACTACGATATCGCTTACACGCCACTTCTGTTTGGGTAAGTTCACTTAAACTTCACTTTGTATCACATCATATACTGACTTCAGCCACCAGTTATCCCACCGAAATCTTCCCCTACTCTCTGCGCGCCAAAGGCCTTACAGTCGAAATGATTGCCATCTACGGTAGCTTGGTGATCCTGGCCTTCGTCAACCCTATTGCAATGCAGAACATCGGCTGGCACTACTACATCGTTTTCTGCGTCCTACTCGTGTTCATCTTTGCCACAACCTGGTTCCTCTTCCCAGAGACCAAAGGCTACAGTCTCGAGGAGATCGCAGAGATCTTCGATGGGCCCGACTTCAGGCGACGGATGGACTCCGGAGTGTTCAAGGAAGACATTGTTTTTGCGAAGAACGAAGTTATGAAGAACGATGGTACAGAGCACGTTGATCGAGTGGTGTAGAAGTGATCGCATAGCAAAGAATTGATTTATCTTTTCCGAACCATTATTTAACTACTCCAGTATCAAGATTCACCATATTCGTCGCGTTTATGCAGCTCTTCAAGCATTGGTGACCTCATTTTAGTAGCCTTAAAGTTGACTAAAACTATCGCCTTTCTTGAACAACCTTTTACAGCACCGCCATATCTCTGATCATGTTGGCCTTCTGTACGATGTTCCCACGCAGTATAGTCTTGGCTTTTGCGAATAGCATATGTCTCAAGTACACAAGGTGCGCCTGAAACTGCCAGGACGTGTCCTGCATTAAGGTCAATCGCAATGATTGACCTGCATTATTCTCATGGAGGAAAAACGCGGCAACAATAGAATCGAAGCGTGGAAAAGCCAAAAAAATCTAAGATACCTTACCGTCTTCTGTGCTGTAGTTGGTTCGCGGGCTTCTTCTCGACCGTATTCATGCTTAGCTGTTGGGCAGGTAGCCGTCCACGATGCTGCTGATCAGATCGGAAGAAGCCGCAAACACGAATTGCATTCGGGGGCTTGGGCTGAGGAAGGGTGGGTCTATGGTAATACTCGGCCATGAAACTGATGCTTTTTCGTAATTGAAGAGTGCTTTTTTGATGAAGATTTGAGGGATGTGGGAATTTGTGTGTTAGAGGTGAAGCTGGATCCAAGCTGTGATAATTGGTTGTGATTGGTGTCTACCTAGATGTTATTCGGACGTCCCTCCGTGTCTGGACCTCTACTGTACTCCTCCAGAATCTCAGTTTCACGACCCGATTCCTTGTCTGAGAGAGTGTTGTGACCTGATCTTGTCTGTTATTCTGTGGTGGACTATCAATCAGATCCGGGAATTCGATACAATATCAAAAGATGTTGTCACTTCATCCAGTCAATGGGTATATCTCTTCAGTTTGCACGGTAGAAGCCTCAATGGTCGTGGTAGTCAGTGGTTGGTCGTTGTTCGGCATTTCTCGTAAGCAGAACTCATGCTTTCAAACCATCAGAAACGGTCTTCAACCCTCACCTTCGTCCTTGGCGTCACCGTTCACACTCGGCGCCGCACTAGGCTCATTACTGTCCTCCCCCCTCTCACCACCATCAAAACCATTCTTCAATCTTTCTTCCTCCCTTAGCATTTGCAGTCGCTCGGTCTCCTTCCGCATCTTCTCCAAATTCCATATACCATCGTCCTCCTCCTCCTCTTCATCCTCGTCGCTCTCCTCGTCATCTGAGTCCCGTTTCCAGTTACCACTTTCAAACAATGCACGGCCAGTCGCTTCCTTCGCCTTCCGTGCTTCCTCTTCGGCGGCCTTCTTGTCGAGTCGCTCTTTCTTCCATTTGGCGAATGTCTCTGGTGTGACTGGTGTGAGCGTGCCTGTAAGTTTGTGCCGTTCTGATTCTAGGAAATCTTCTAGTGTTAGTGTTGCCATCGGGGACTTATCCATCAGCGCCTTCTCGGCGGCTCGTTGCTCTTTGGTCTTGAGCACGAAACTAGCCACGTTGTTAGTAGAGCAGCAGAGGCTAGGAAGACCAAAATACTCACCCTGGCGGTAAAGAATGCCTATACATGCACTTATCGCCTCCGTTCGGACATGTCCAGAACCAGCCGTACTTGCCGTCTTCGACGGCTTGTATGAAGTATTTGCACACCTTGTCCGTTGTCGTTCTCGGATTGCCGTGTTTACTTAGGATAACCTTCTGTAGCTTCTCCTCGTCCCAATCATCCATGTTGTCTTTTTCCTTCTCCTCCTTCTCTGTTTGCCTCGTATCCTCGTACAAATCCCTCTTCTGCGTCTTCCGGATAATATCCAGGTCATGGCTAAACTTGCATTTTTTCCCTTTATCACAATGTCCGTTCTTGAAGAATTGACACAGCACAGTCTTGGGATCGACACCAAAAGGCACTTTCTGGATCTGGACCGGCTTGAATAGAGCAGCTGCCTCTGCCTTCGCGGCTTCGGCGGCTTCCTTCTCCTTCCTCTTTTGTTCTCGCTCTGCTTCTTTTCGTTTCTCATCGATCGATTTGTTCGACTTGGCTTGTGCTTCTAGTTGTTTGATCTGTCTTTGTGCGCTGCCACCTTTCTTGTTTTTCATGCCGAAAGTTTTGTCATCCACTGTTGCCTTCTTCTTTGGCGGCTGGTTGTCCTTGGGTTTTGGAGCCATGTTGGGCGAGATATGATCGTGATTCTGCTCGGAGTGTGTCAAATGAGAATTCTATGTGTTGAGTAAAGGTCGTTGCCCCAACTAAATCCTACTGCGTTGTGGAATGTATACGGTTCGAGACGTTTGATCAGAGTTAGGTGAGAAATCTGAGAAGAGGTGTAAGAGTGCGGCAACGCATGAGTCGATGGTCAAGACCACTGTGATAGGCCGGCAAAAGAACGATGTTTGGTGGTGGGCCGAGCCTTGGTCTGCCTGAGGCCAGAAGATGTGGAGGAATTTGTTCCGACGTCATTATTCAATGTCTGGGGGCCACCAGCAAATGCATGTAAAGCATAGCGCGTGTGTCTTTCACAGCTTGACGCGCTCCTTACCTCATTACTGGAAACATTGGCTCACATCTCAGACATTTCCGCAACATCGACAAATGTCGGTGGACCAGACACAATGACACTGTAACATTCTTATATAATTTGACCGAGCCTAAATATCAAGCACGATCTTGATCACACTTTCCGGCTTCTATCGATACTCCCTTGCATAGACCTAGCTACGATGACTTCCTCAGGTGGCATGGGTGACAACAATCGTCCTCCGAACTTCCCCATCTCGATGGGCCCAGGAGCGCGTCCTCTGCAACCGGGCGAAGGACCGGGCGGTCTGCTTCAAGAGATTTCGGAGATACGATCACATTACAGTGTACACGTTGAACAAGATGCAGTAAATCTCGACTACAACTTAAACGGCCAGCAGAGACACTATCGCATTCCGTTCGACAACATTCCTGTATACGGCATGACAAGAAGGCTTTGCTGGGGCGGCCCTAACACTGCAAGAGTTTCCGGAACCCTATTAATCGATATGGTGAGAGCTTGCGAAAACATCACGGGAAGGCGGATAAAGCAGGAAGAGGCTGAAGGCATAGCGTTCTACAGTTCCCGGAAGATGATGACCATGTACATTGGACAGGCCACAGGTCTGGGTGCCGGTTTCTACCATGCTTGGAGAGGCAGGGCAGACATGAAGTTTCCTTTCATCAAAGCGAAGCCCATCGAAAGATATGACACTTTCCCCTTCAGCAGATTGCCTTTACTAAGTGGCAATTACGCTCGTATCATGTGGCACATCACTCGAGGCAATGTTTACGCCTTCATGTGGCTGTTCTTGCTGAACCCACTATTCAGAAGCGTGGCAGATACGCGCATGACTGTTGGCCTTTACCGTGACCAACGAACTCACGACTTGACCGAGGCTGTCAAAGGAAGAATTGACCGCCTCAAGTCGAACAGAGCGAGCGAGGCTGCAGACAAGCTAAGAAATAAGACACAACCGCAACCACAGCAGAACAACCAAGCTCAAGATGAAAACTCCCCACAGTCTTTCTACGACAACCAATCATATGGCGACCAGAACAGTTATGCTGGTGACTCAACCTTCACTGACGGCAATACCGATACTGGTCTGTTGAGCGATTCAAACATGCAACAACGTCAAACGGAGCAGTCCTCTCCAAACTCGTGGAGCAAAGCACAATCCAGAATGTCCAGGTCGACTCCCACTCAGCCACAGCAAGAGCAGCCTCAGTCTTCCGATTTCTTCCTCGATGATGCCTCTCCTACTGCTGGAAATGATCCTAATATGAACAGTCCCAGTCCTCACAGCAGACAAACATCAGGAAGTGCCTGGAATCGGCTCCGTGGAGGAGCCTCACAACAGACTTCCTCGCCAACTCCCGGACGATCATTTGGCAGGGCTAATGTGGATGAGAGCTCGAACTACGATGCCAAAGCTGATAGCTTCTCCTTTTCGAAGAGTGAGGAAGATCGTCAACTTGCGAAGGAACAGGCTCAGAAAGAGTTTGATGCCATGCTGGATCGAGAGCGCCAAGAAAGTGGTAGTGCTGATTATTCACGAGGCATGCAAGCTACTGAGGCTGGGCAAGAGTCTGCAAACAGGACGGAAAGTGCTTGGTCACGTAGGAGAGGAGGGTGAATACCTTTCCTCGCAGTTCACAGTACAGTTCCACACCACACCTCCAGTATCTCCTGTCCCTTTTTTCACTCAAAATGGGTTCACTTCACTCGTTCTTGCACTTCCTTGTCCATCCACGCGCACGAGTATTGAATTATAGCGTTACTCTTCGTCAATTGTCTGACCGCGGCGAATGGTGGTTGGATTTTCCATCAACGATCCTGAATATAAGTCAGATGGTGTGGTCCGTCCAATCTTTCCGAGGACTCTCGACTCTAGATTGTACTCTATCTACTGTAATGGACATACTTAAGAATGTAAGAAACATCACAAAAAGCCTGCCACCACATTTACTCGATACATTCAGTTTCTTTGCTTTCAATGCTTCAAGGTGAGAGGCCTTCATCGTATCCTGCCAGCTGTGTACAACAAAATTGATGAAGGTGATGTTGCAAGCGATGTGATCACAGTTTCTATGTCCAAAGGACTCATGTGGATTATTCATGGTGTACTATTCGTACAAATCCTACAGTCATCACGCTCATAGTCTCACTTTTGTTAGCCCTAGTCATCTGCTATGCACTGGACGTGGGTGGTAACTTTGATAAGCCACAGCTCTCCCCAGGAGACATCTTGTTCCAGTTAGCAAATGCGAGAAAGTGGACACAAGATTTTGGGTGAGTGGCGTCGCAACTAATGCAAGGCAACCACTTAAGAAGTCACAAATTTGGATATGCATCAGATTCTGGACACAACCAATGAGATCGCTGTCAATGGAAGATCGCAGGGCCAGATTTTGAAACGGTCCAATCATTTGTCCTCATCTCGGCTCCTGCAGAGCCATACAAGGAAAAGCGACTATAACGCTAATTTCACCGAACGTAGGCTGAGGATTCTTTATAAGGCTGTTACAAGTTCCTCTTTCACATATTTCTTCTTCAAACCCCTTTTGCTTCTAAATTCAAAACTGAAATCAAGTCAACGCTTGTCAAAACCGTTTAGTTTCGACTAACCAGAACTTTTGCTGCCTACAGCTGACAAGATGCCCAGCTCAATGGCCATTTCCAATGTAACTGAGTCAATGTGGGAGGCCATTAAGGATACCATTCATACGTTGTATCTTGTCAAAGATTACAGCCTTGAACAGGTCATGAATGAGATGACCATGAAATATCGATTCACTGCGACGTAAGCTGCAACTATAGCTCATCTTACCCCATGAATGATGAAATCTGAATCTTCTTAGCAAGGCACAGTTTGAGCAGCACTTCAAGAAATGGAAATTCCGAAAGAATTTGACGAGGGATGGATGGTGTACGATCTCATACAAGGTGCAAAAACGGAAACGAGATAACAAAGAGAGTGAAGTTTACATTGACGAGTTACCAATGAACCCCAAAAAGGTCAAGAGAGGTGTTACACGGTATGGATCCACCTCCGTAGTGCTCTATCAAGGTATATTCACGCACATCTCTCCGGAAACTGAATCATTACTCACTAACCACAACAGCACCGTCTCCACAAACACCTGAGGGTATTAAAGTTTGTACACCAGTACCTGCGCCTGTCGTGCCGATCGCTGGGAGAATCTCGCCGATATCCTTTCACATATCGACACCAGTAAATCATGCTCCATTTCTGATGGCATCCCTCCCATTTCTGCAATTCAAATCTGCAGTCAACGTAGAAGGTACGGTAGGCTTATCACCATCTAAGGGGTGGTTGCTAGACAAGACCGCTTGGCAAGCTTGCTTGTCTATGGACCTGAAAGATACAGCCTAACCTGGATTCAAAGGCATTTGCTGACCTTAGGTTTGCAGTGAACCCCTACGCAAGCAGTCCTGGAAACCATAGTTCAGTACCAGCTACTACGGTGGATGATTTTGGTGCAGGCATTATCAAATATTTCCAGGAAGGAGCGCGTGGTGAGGACTTTTCGAAATCGTTCAGTCAAAGTCTTAATGCCTTGATGCCTGAAAGAATGTTTTCCAGCCATGCTGCTAATATGCAAATGACAGAATCGCAACATCACTCATCGACTGCAGTAGACTTATTGAACCTGACTCTATTTATGGTATCGAATAAGTTCTTCCAACAGGCCTCAGATATTGGTGTTCAAATGTACAATTTGATCAAACGCCGCTTGAACATAGGCCTTCTCGAATATGTCTTGTCTGCCAGCGGACCAACAGCAGAAGCACTTGTGGAATGTCTCTTCTCTTTAGCAATTGAGAATGATGATGCTTACACGGTCAAGAAGATTTTAAACTGTGGGTTTGATCACAAGGAGCTAAGATTTTCTAACTCAGAGGGTTCCAAGATCACGCCGCTCCAACATGCGTGCAGCATGCGCAGTCTGGAACTTGTGCAGGCATTGCTAGATGCTGGTGCAGATGTCAACAGCACACTACAAGGCCGTAGGTCTCCTCTGACCCTTGCCATTGTTGGTCCCAATTACAATGAACAATCTCGAGACCGTGCTAACATTGAGCTGGTGCAAATTCTACTGCGCGCCGGTGCAAATGTCAACCCAGGTCCACGTGAATCTCCACTGGCTGAAGCTGCAGCGACATGTGATCTAGAGCTGGTCACTCTCCTTCTTTCTGCAGACGCAGATCCGAATTTTATGGGCAGAGATGTGGATAGCACTCCCCTTTCAAAAGCCTTGGCAAGCGAATATACTTCGTTCGATATTATCCCTGTTGTTCGTCTTCTGCTTCAAGCAGGTGCCGACGTGAACGCTGGGTTTTGCGGTGATGATAAAGTGTCAACAGCACTGCATGTAGCAGTATTGTATGACTCTGGTATCGACCTGATCCAACTACTATTAGAAGGTGGAGCGTATATTACTGAGCCCGCTATGACTACTGCTACCCGTGAGTGCAAACTCGAAATTGTCGAATTATTTCTCAGGTCCGGTGCTCGAGTCACGCACGAAGCAATTGAAGCTGCAGTAAAGGCTGGTGAATCCGAGCGCTTTTGGCTCCTGCTAGACTCAACAGAAGACAGCATAAAAGAAATTAGGCGCAGTGAGGCACTTACTGCCGCGATACGTTGTGGAAAGAAAGATCTAATTGACACTTTATCTGCATCTGGCGTCAAACCTCAGATGACGTACGAGCTAAAGGATGCTATTAAAGCTGCCATCTGGAGAGAAGATATCGCAGTGCTTCGCTTACTTCTAGGTGTTGATTCACCATACCGAGCTAGTGTCGCTGAATATCTAGGGGACTCTCTCTGCTGCGCGGTAGCTAGAGGTCGAGGAGATATTATAGAATTGCTTCTTGCTGCCGGTACAAACGTGAATGCCTCGGGTTCTGATATGTCGGCAACCCCTCTTTGGCTGGCCATACAGAAGAAGGATGCTCCCCTTTCGCAAAGGCTTTTGGCTGCTGGAGCAACAGTCAACATAAGTCCTTGCATTTCACAAACGGTTTCTGTGTTACCCGCAGCAGTAGCCTGGGGTAACCGTACGTTCATTCAAGACATAATATCGGCAGGAGCTGATATCAACGCACCTGGAATGATAGGGCAGGATACTTCACTTATTGTGGCTGTCAGGAAAGGTGACCGAGCAATAGTTCAACTTTTGGTTGACGCTGGCGCTGATGTCAACGCTACTGGGGATACTGCGGCCACTGGTTTTGCTAAACAGCTTAGAATTACGGCCCTTGTGGTCGCTGTTTGGAACAACGATCTTAGCATGGTCCACTATCTCCTAGCTCTTGGTGCGGAGACGACTGAAATATCTTTGGTTGCCGCTGTTTCCATGAGCCCAGAGTTGATGCAAATACTTCTCACAGCCAGGTTAAGTCGATACCAACGTCTTTCAAGTGGATTTGGCTGTCGCGCGCTGCAGTATGCTATCGCATCATCAAACGTCGTCATAATGGAGATGCTACTATTGAAAGGTGTGGATCCAAGCACGATCATTCCACACGAATCCTATCGTGACGACCATATATTTTATAAGCCTGAAAAGTGCTATATGGAGTCTGCTTTTGGAATCGCAATCAGGTTCGACAAGAGCCCGGATCTATGGATGATCCAAATGCTGCTACGATGGGGTGCTAATCCTAACAAGATTGTGAGCCAGAGACCAAATAGCACCGCTCTTCTGGCGGCTATTTACGAGAAGAGTCTGAGACTTGTCAAGATGCTAATAGATGCTGGGGTTGATGTAAATCCAAAGCTAGTCGGAGGCATTTTACACACGCCTTTACAACTAGCAGCCGAACAGGGAACTATGGACATCATAGAAGTCCTCCTTGAGCAAGGCGCTGACGTGAATGCTTCTCCATACCATCAATATGGAGCAACCGCGCTTCAACTTGCTGCAATCAAGGGATACCTCGGCATAGCATCTATGCTGCTGGAGAAGGGAGCTGAAATCGACGCTCCGTCTGCAAAGGTAGGAGGAAGAACAGCACTCGAAGGGGCAGCCGAGTATGGCCGTATCGATATGCTGCAGTTTCTTCTGAATGCAGGAGCGCAGGTCACTGGCCCGGGGAGTGTGCAGTATCAGAGAGCACGAGAATTTGCCACGGAGAATGGCCACATTGCCGCGCGGCGCCTTCTAGAGAGATATCATGCCCAGCAGCTGGATATCTTGAACCTGTGGGCCATGAATATTGAGAATGTCGAGGATATAGATGCTGAACTATGAATGTAATCTAGTAAAGGCACTGTTAGCCTTGCGCATACCAATGCTTAGCCCTCAGAGCACTCATCTACGTAGGAACTCGAATTGAAAGGAGTTTGGTCATAACAGGAGATAGATATAACTGGGTTGCCTTAATGTCGGTCCACGTAATGATATTTGAGCAGCCGAAAGACTTCACTAAAAGCAGATCATCTGACCTTGACTTTCCCTTACTGATCACTTTAGGCGAGACATCAGTAGGTTCACACCGACGTAGATCAACCTAAGATGACATCGGAGAGGCTGAATCTGGACAGCAGCACAGCCTCAGTTTTCTGGTTTACGACCGCCAAGAAGTAGAGTCCCATACGAGTTCGAAATCTGGGGAGTCAAAGTTCAAAAGGTAATGCACACCAGAATCTGACTCCAGCTCAGAATCTTTTGTCTCATTGGTCAGATCCAAAATCTTGTGTAGATAAGCGCCATGTTGCCCCACCTAACCTGCTCGCCTGAGCCCCGTTACTTTTATCCACTAAACCTGTGTAAGGATCGTTGGCGAGAGAAACCCACCAGATTTTGGGAAGCATGAGGCTCGGAATCGTCCATTAGTAGCTAAAGTTGTGTTCTGGAAAGTTGTGTGCAAAAATTATTGGATGTATCCAAAATCTTGGTTCTGTTGTCTTTAAAATTATGTCCATATGTTTCTTTTACATATATACTTCATATATGTACTTCACCATGTAGCATTTGAAATACCGGCCTGTTCAGTACGAATTGATTCATACAGAACTCCTACTACAACTGAAAGACACAACCTACACATGTTCGACGATGCCTCAATTCTCAATTGAAGCCGCTGTCGCTATAGTTGGAGCGATAGTTGCGTTGCCGCCGTCGGTAATAGTCTTGTGGAGGTTGATTAGGAAGAATGACAAACCATCAAGGGACTTTGAGGTGTGTTATACTGTATACATCACACAAGATACCAGCAACAAACTAATTTGGTGCGAGCCCAGGCTTTACCAATGCCACAACCAGCATCAAGGCCAGCTGAGGCTTGTTCAACTCAACCACACATTAAGTTCTTACGGCGGCAGCGTCATCGTCAAACTTCAAACGAACTAGTGTTGATGATTTCGTCGACTCGAAGAGAGGAGGCCGGGGTCGTCGCGAATCACCAGGAAATATGGTCGCGCCGGGAATTGGCTGAACACTATGTGGAAGAGCTGGAGTCACAACACTGACATGGAAACCTGCCAGATCTGGGCGATATCTGCGGATCGTTGTAAAGTAGTTAGCTAGTCGTTAGTTTTGCCAGATTACATCTCAAGAAGCGACCTAGACGCCTCGACACATAGCTTGGACGTTGCGGCCGATGTTTGAATATAGTTCTTTGCTAGTATTCTTGTATCGTCTTGGTCATCAATAGCAACTTCTTGTTTCTTTAAAGCGGGCGCTAAGAGATGTCAAGTCTTCGGTTCAAATCAATGTACTGTTTATTAACAGACACCACTGCTCAAAAGCAAGCGCAGTAAGCGGAGAAAACATGAAGATCAAAACAACCAGAAACACGTGACTTCCTGACGTCTTTTCCGCTCTTGGTAGCGTTGCCCCACACAAATGCTCCAAACACCGATTATGGATGTTCGAGAACTGTTCGGGGAGTTGTGCGTCTTGAGTTCTTCTGGGCTGACCGAACGCTGTTGTCGGCAATTGACGAGAAGAGATGTTCATCGAGAGTTTGTGTTCACTCACCACAGAAAATGCCGGAGCGGGTCGGCGAAACCACCGATGATCCCTAATGATGAAAAGCTGCAATGATCAAATATGATTCTGGGGGATCACGTTCTTAACATCCGACATTCACATCCACCACTTTCCAACTAAAACAAAATCTACGAAATCGCTAAAATGGTGAATCTCAAGGACAACAAAGCCTACCGCATCGTCGAAGCAGCAGTTGAAGGCGGCTACGCCATTCCCGCAATCTGCTGTTACAATGTCGAAGGTATTCTAGCAAGTGTCAGGGCTGCCGAGGCGAAGAAATCGCCCGTTATCGTCCAGTTGTTTCCCTGGGCAATCGAGTATGCGGACGGGATCCTCGTGCATGCCGCCGCTGAAGCGTGCGCTAATGCCTCCGTTCCGGCCGCCGTGCACATGGACCACGCACAAACTCCTGAAATTGTGAAGCGAGCAGCTGATCTCAAAGGCTTTGACGGCATCATGATCGATATGAGTCACTACGAGCGCGAGGAGAATTTACGGTTAACGAAGGAATTGGTGCAGTATTGCGCCGAACGGGGCATCATCTCCGAAGCTGAACCGGGACGCATTTTGGGCGGCGAGGATGGTGTTGGAGATATCTCAGAGATGCAAGGAATTCTGACAACGCCGGAGCAGGCGGAGGAATTCGTGGCTACAGGTATCCAGTGGTTGGCGCCGGCGTTCGGAAATGTGCACGGGAAGTATGGGCCGCAGGGACCCCAACTGGAATATGACCGGTTGAAGGGTCTAGTTGCGGCTGTTGGAGACCGGGTACGCTTTGTCCTACATGGGGCTGGAGCCGAGTGGTTCGACGAGAAGCTGTTTCAAGAATGCGTCAAGTGCGGTATGGCGAAGGCCAATATCAATGACATCGTCAATGATGCATACACGGAAGTACAAAGCAAGAAAGCTTCAAATCTGCCGTTAACAAAATTGTTGGAGGAGGTGACCGATGCTATGCAGAAGAAGGTAGAGCTGTGTATGGATTGGTTAGGATCAACAGGAAAAGCGACATAGTAATGTACAACTAATATCCGCCACATCTTATGAGTTATCGTGTCTCCAAACGTTCTCGCCTTGCGATGTTCCAATCTCAAGTCCCCTACTCAAGCCCCAGCAGGCCCTGAATAACACTATTTCCATCAAGTAACCAAATCTCGCCACCGCATACTTGTTCATGCGAAGCTGGATTGAGAATATGTCTCCCTCGACACCTCCCGTGGCGATCGACAATACTCAGCCTATCAAGATTTCTTGAATTCCACGACCTCAATGGCAGATTAGTCTCTGCCGACGATGCATTCAGATATTTATGCTCTGGAAACGCACTTGCCTGTGCAAGCGCTACCTCGAGATCATAATCTGCCTGCCTCATAGGTCGTGCGTACCTCCGCACTGATTCTTCGGCGTAGTAGGGACTGACACGTGCCTGTAGTTTTGCCCTTCTTCTTGCGAGTTGCTCCCTCTCGACCTTGTTGAGTTTGTCGTACCGCAGCGCTTGCTGTAAGCTAGGATTTATTGCGTCATTCCCTACATTCTCTTCGTCCTCCCACTCATCGTCTTCAACAATATTGCCATATGCATCGACCCAAGGTCCTTCACCTGACTCTTCCCATCTTCACTTTCCCAAGTGTCACGCCCTCGAGCCTCACCACATCCATTGCCTGCTCCAGCAGTGTTAGTGGAGTCCAGCCCATGTAATCGTCACGCTCATAGAATTCACCACCATATGCCAACAGTAAATTGAACACCTCCTGATTGCCTGTATTGCATGCATGGTGCAGAGGTGTCCAGAACATTCAACCCTGGGCAGGCGGCAAATTGCATCAAATCTCGGGGACACAGTATCTGGTTGAGTGGAAAAGGCTCCCAGCAAGCGAGGCTGCAAACGCAGTATCAAAGCAGAATGCCGAGAAAGAGCTTCTGAAACTTATCTCGGTGCTTTCTGCTGTTAATGCTGAGGAAATGTACTTGTTGCGCGCAGTCCACTATTTCGTTGCTGGCACAGAGCCGACTGTTCCTTTTGGGGTCGTGTATGAGCTACCAGCCGTCAGTCGCCTCCAAAGCCCGATCTCTCTTATGCAGAGACTGGAAGAGTCAAGCAAAGCCGGAAATCGAGTGCTGGCTCACTCGCTTGATCAGCGATTCGAGCTTGCTCGACAAATTGCATCTGGAATTTTGTTCATACATTCTGTTGGCTGGGTCCACAAAGGAATTCAATCTTCAAACATCTGGATGGCTAACAGCCTGTCACCAGGGTTGGCATATCCGGAGCATTTAGGGACCGCGTTTCTAGCCGGATTTGATTATACTCGTCGAAGTGATGCAACCTCCACCGGCGACGAAACCGTTGGACTAGGTTGGCGTCGACAGATATATCTGCATCCTGATCGTGTGGCTGCAGTCTCAACAGGCGAGACAAGTGTACTTTTTGAACCAGAATTTGACATTTACGCGCTTGGCGTCGTTTTAGTTGAGATTGGGCGGTGGGAACCTCTGTATACTTATCCGAAACGTTTCGAAAAAGTCACTGGGCTTGAGAGGAAACAGACCTTGAAAGCAATGGCGGACGGAATGAGAATCACAATGGGAAAGCGCTATGTTGACGTGACTCTGCGTTGTCTTCAGATCCGGGATGAAGGTCGGATAACAAGAAGGGGGGGTCCCGCGATACGGGATACTCTGATGGACTTGGAGGATCTGGCAATAGCTGCCAGTTAGTAGCCAGGCAGGTTTGCCATCTCGAGAAGCAGACACTCCTGGCGGAGTTCCCGATTTTGACCGCTTAGCGCAGTGGGACTAGCTTATGAACGTCGGAGTAAGTCTAGCGGCCTTTGACCCACGAGAAATACTCTGTACTATTTTGCCTACGTTATTTTCCTAATAGAGCGACTGATGAAATTGACATCAGGTTGGTACGCTTTCGGCCTGTATGCCAGTAGTATTATGGAGTCGCTATTCATGTAGATCCGCCATGCTTCATCTACACAAGGACGTGGGTTGTGGAGTCTGTGGTCTCGTTATCAGAGGGCACTCAGCTCGGACTTGGTGAAAGGAAGTTGGTATGGTTGGCGAGCTGTCTATGCTGAACCGGCCGGTTGCAGCGGTCTGTGATGTTGAACCTGTGGAAGATATCGTAGAAGAAGATACAAGATGGCAATGTGGAGGCGTCACAGAGGATCGGCATTCCCCGGTTGGAACAGGGCTTTTCGTCTCTGAATTGTGCAAGATCCTCCTTGGAATTGAACCTATGTGCGAGGTAGCCGTTTGTATACTGAAGTAGCTGATAGTATTTGTTCAAAGTGGAAGCAACGGTATAGAAACAAGAATATCAAAGCGAGCATGCTCAAGTGAAACATTGCTGCGTTGTTCCCCAAAAGGCCAAGTGCTCGAAAGATAGACGCAAAAGTATACAACCAGTCGGAAAAAGAATGGTATTGTGATATCCACGGAAAAATCGTCTTGTTGCGATTAAAGCAACCTTGCATTGGTAGTGCAAAAACACAGGCAGGGTAGGGAGAAGGTGGTCGGCATGAAACTCACCGCATAGCTATTTCATCCCTGATGTTCTTCACAAGTCTGCCAGAGCAGAATTTGATAGCATGCTGATTTGAAAGAGTCTGGCAGCAGTCAAGAGATTATCGGTTGCTTTGCATCCACAACGTCTTCGTTCTATCACGTTTCAGATGGAGTGTGCGCGGACGTCAAGGGACCACCTGTAAAGCGTAAGCGGGCGGCAGCGTCAAGAGCTAGCATATCAAGCAATGCAACGAGAAGAGGACAAGCTTTGTGATTGGTTCATTTCAGTCATGGATGTTGTGAGAAGTGGTCATCTATTCTAGAGACTTCCTCACATCTCACGGGCAACTTCGAATGCGGATGGGTATAGCCTTCAAGCCCTTTGATCGATGGGATAGTAATCTCGAGGAGCATGCCGTGCTTGTCGCAGACTTGAAAAGTCGGATCGAGTTTGGAGGATCACTCGGGATGTGTGACCTTATCGGAGGGGTAGTTCTTTTGTGGCCGCATCGTCTGGCGAGTATTTACTTAGATTCTTCGATTTCCTCGATTTTGGCCTTACCTTTACCCTCGGCTTTGTCATCCTCAGCATCAGCAAGATCTGGCATGTCTTCGTCATCTTCATCATCCTCTCCTTCGTCGTCTTCACCTCCACCGAGGCCCTCCATGCCTGGCATATCTCCACCTGCGCCTCCACCGAGCTTGGAAAAGTCGATGCCGCCGAAGCCACCATCTTCGCCCATGCCGCCGCCGCCGAACTGGTTCATGTAATCGTCTTCTGGTGCTTCGTTCTGCTCATCTTCATCGACCCACTATGCCGTGTTAGTATGTGCCGGTGCTTAGAATTCATGCGACCTACCTTATCGAAGTCTGTTCGCAAGAAGTGGGCCTTCTTGGAGTCCTTCAGCAGACGGGGCCAGTACTCATCCTTCAGATCCTTCTTGCGGAGGACCATCTGAATATTGGCGGCTGTGTGGTGTGTTTTGGAGTTGGCAGGATCGATCTCGGCATAAAACTCGAGCTCGACATGGTAGGTAGTCTTCTTGGAGTCGGAGGTGCCAGTGAAGGTGAGTTTTGTGGGGGTTAGGTCGAGCTTCAGAGACTTCGCAGACACATCGGGCACGCCTATTGTCAGGTAGACATAGTTCTTCTCGGCGTCCGAAGCCGAGGATCGCTGTGCCCATAGCACTGTCGCACGAGTCAGTCACCATTTCCGCGAGGCTGTCATAGAAATCTGCCTACCTTCGGGAGTCTGCTGCGAATTCGACATGATGGAGATGTGAGTGGTACAGGTGCGACGAGGTGTGCTGTAGAAGTAGAGCGATGGATTGAGACGGCCGTAGAGTGCGTCGTAGTCAAGAAACAGTCAAGTGTATGAGATGTGCAAATTGTGCGATTGTTGCAAGTTTGCAGATTGTTTGGGTTTGAATAAGGCTACATGCCACCTGCATGAGCGAAGTTCAGCGAATGGCATAGAAATCGCAGCCAAGCAGTAGCCCCGAAAGTGCAGACTCGGCCGCTGAAGCTCTCCCCGCTGCCCCACCATGTACCAATTGGAGGTCGTGGATCTACGCCGCCTATTCACGCCTAACAGCCGGTATCTGAAGGCACACCAAAACGTCCCTCGCGCCCGGCAGGTGCTCACATTGGATGTCACTTGCATTTGCTTGGCTTATTTCCCAACACGCAATCAGACTGCCTTTCCGAGGTTGCAGCATCTGCCATCTGTCATCTGCCATGCACACAATACCTTGACGACCCAGCATCCCCGAGGGCCCGTATCACATGTGACGTAGTCGGGCGCAGGCCAAATCTCCAGCACGATGCAGACCTTCAAGGCGGTCTTCTTCAAACCTGACCCGGCCGAGCAGAAGCGAAAATGCGACCAGCTGATTCGGAAGAATGTGCGCATGTTGGACCGCGACATCCAGAACATGAAAATGTCGGAGAACAAAGCTAGACAATCCATCTTACAAGCCTCACGGCGCGCCGAACGAAGACCTGCTGAGGCCAAACAGGCCCGACAAGAAGCGCGGATCATGGCCAAAGAACTGGTACACATCCGGAAACAGGCCGGTCGATTACACACTAGCAAGGCTCAGTTGCAGAGTGTACAGATGCAGGTCAATGAAGCATTCTCCGTGCGGAAGATCGAAGGGAGTTTGAAAATCAGCACCGGTATCATGAAAGATGTGAACACCTTGATCAAACTACCCGAACTATCCGGCACCATGCAAGAATTAAGCCAAGAACTGATGAAGGCGGGCATTATAGAAGAGATGGTGGGTGACATGCTACCCGACGACGAGCTACTGGGTGAAGACGAAGAGGCTGAAGCCGAAGTCGATGCCGTGCTCGGTGAGGTACTGAAAGGCAAACTTGGAGCCATTGATCAACAAATGCCTGCGCTACCGACAGAGGAGGAGACGGTGGAAGACGAAGAGACGAATCTCGAGCAAATGCGTGGCAGGCTCGAAGCGCTCAAGAGCTAGAGCAACGACTGCAATGACCTTACCATCAAGGAGTTTCTGAGAGGATAGTACTAGTTTTGCTGAGCGTTGGGTGTTAATCGTGAGGGAAGAACCCAGTAGTTTTTGTATTAGAGTCAGCATGATCAGCGCTCATTCACCAGACCAAGGAGAAAAGGAGTGAGCTACCGGTGCCTCCCTCCTGAAACGCGTAACCCCTAACCGTACATGATCATGTGACCATTCTGCATTTTGTTGTGACTGCGCCTCGTTCTGCCTGCACTTCTTTTCCCGTCAACCACTTTTATCATACGGCCTTGCGTCAGTCACTTCTTTCCACTCTACCTAATCTTCTTCCATCCCAGCAATCGCCTGTGCATAATACATACCTGGCCATCTTCGAGTTGCGATCGACTTTTAGCTGTACTTACTTTCCCTCTACGATCACTGACATCGCCAATCGTGCGACGCGCATTCTCTTCATTCTCAACCAATAAATCAATCACTACACTACAACATGTCTTCCCGGCTTGATCAACCTCTCGACTCTATCATCGACAGCCAGAAGATGCAGCACAAGCGAAATGCTCGCCGCAAGCAGAGAGTCGCTCCGGTGGGTGGCGTGAAGAAGGCTATCAAGCCCGCTAAGCCCGCGGTCAAGCCTACCATGGGTCCTGCTTCCAAGGCTCCAAAGAACAGCAAGATCATCATCAGTGGAATGCCAATAGACGTTAGAGAAGCCCAGATCAAGGTACGTTGACGACTATACGGCGAGCCATCGCCAAGCGCATTCACATTTCCCTTCATACATCCTACGACGTCATCCGAAGCTGGATAAAGCGAGCATTCACATACAAGAACTGGCTGCATACCTCCATGGAAGCTCCGACTGTGCGACTCATGGATCATGACCTGACACTGATGAGCACTGACGGACTGGGAAGCTCTTCTGAACAGTGCAAGATGCTTGGTTGACTTGACCGAGGCCCATTTTGCAGAAGCTGTGACTCTGGGGGTGCTGCGCTTCTTGCCTATGCGATAAAGCTGTGCACCAAAGTTCCATTCCAGTGGCCAGACTTGCTTCCTGGCACTGATCCTGGGTCTTTGGGACAAGTTGGAAGCGAACCATCTTTGTGCATGCTCTCTGCTGCGACCTTGAGCAATCCTACTCTGGTGCTCATGGAGATGTTGTCTAGCTCAGCCTGATCGGTTTCGTATCTATTGCCGGATTGCAAAAAGTTACTTGGAGATCGTTATCGCGCTTTTTGATTTCGCACCACATCGCCCTCGGGCCTTCAATCGTTGTCATACTGATTCATCCTCAACAGGAATACTTTGGCAAATCGGTCGGGCCAATCAAGAAAGTCTCTTTATCCTACAACTCGCATGGAGAGAGCAAAGGCATTGCCGAAATCATTTTCGTGAAGCCAGAATCTGCTGCCAAGGCTGCCAAAGAACAAAATGGTCTCAAGATTGATGGACGACCTATGAAGGCAAGCGAAATCAGATGCTACAACATGTCACATCCTAACACAAAATAGATTGAGGTGGTCGTTGACGCACACCATGTTCCGGAGCCAGCACCGGTGAAGAGCTTGGCTGAGCGTGTCGCGTACGACAACCCGAAGTCGAAGAAGTCAGACCCACTGACAAAGACCAGTGCCAATCCAAAAGCACAACCAAAGTCTGCAACCGCCACCAAGTCCGACGCTAAGGACAAGAACAAGCTGGCCAAGGGCAAGCAAGCGAAGAAACCCAGAAGTGCACGACCAAAGCGAAAGACTGCTGAAGAACTCGACGCCGAAATGACTGACTACTGGGGTGGCAACAACCCTTCCGCGACCGCTACAACTGAGGTTGCCGCTGCGAACGGCGCTGCCCCTACTGCCGCTGATGCCATGGAAGAGATTTCTGTATGTCGAACTCTCGAACCCTTCTTGTAGTCATCTACTAATGTTCGCACAGTAAATGACACCTTTACTGCCGCCTTGAGGCCCATGACTGGACACAGCATTCCTTCGTACGACCGATAATTGTATCAACAAGAAAATCCTTGACAAATAATCAAATTCAGAATGAAACGGCTTAGCAATGCTTGGGACGGAAGGAAAACTTGGATCTAAACCAATCACAACCACGACAGCCTACCATTCGTCAAGCTGCGACGGTCGACAAATACGTCTTCGTTCACATCGAACCGACCATCTGACGAACAAGAGCAAGACGAAGCTACGAGCTTGCCATGTAGCATGGATATTAATGCCGAATTGAGTGAGACAGGTTTTATCCTTCGAGCAGTCACGATCTTTATCTGGCTCATTCTTATTGCTTGTATGCAATTTTTCTTTCCAAACGGTCGATCTTCCTGATCAGCATTGACACAAAGAGAAGAGGCACGCCCAATCACAGACAGGCTGGTACAGTCTTGAGGGAGCATGAAATGCTTCGAGGTTGAGACAGTCGAACGCGACGATTCTGAAATATTCAGATCGTCAATGCGCATTCCCAGTCCGCTTCTTGGTGCCAACCTTGTATGCATCTTGAGGTACCACATGAGTCTGTCTGAACGGTCGAGGCAACTTCCTTTTGGCGCAATAGGCCTTCCTGTCAATCGGCATAAGGGTTGCAGCTCTGGTGCTACAGTGCAACAAGTTTCTCAGTATCAATGCTGATCAGGGAGGAAATCCGGCCATTGCTTGCGATCTCCTTTTATGACTCGACTCGACGACTACGAACACGATACGATGATCATTCTCGAACATTAGTATTATCAATATTTTGCGATTGTATCACCAAGGCTTCAGCAGAAATTTCACTCAGCGACACCATCTACCAGCATAGAAAGAACCATGCTAGTAGATGAGACGTTTTCGTAGTTGAGGTCTCGACGATTGACCTCAGGTTTGTTCCTGTCCGTTCTTCTTCTACAGTCCATTCAAGATTCCTGCTTATTCGATCGGCTTCGGTTCATCGACGTTTCATCTCAGCTATTAGTACGATAATGCTCACAGACAGCTCTTCAGAACCTCTTCGGCAAGACATCACCAAGATGCAAATACCTGCCTTTCCTGCAATCTAGTTTAAGGAAGTCCTGGTTCAGATAGGGCGATGGCCACTTCTCCATCAACAATGTGCCTTGATTCGTCAAAACACATGCTCACAAATCACCTTTCGAAACGATCATCGCTACTTTCAGTTTACATTCCACAAACCTTCAACAAGCAAACAATTCATGCATTCACATCTTCTGGATTTCGCAAGCCATCTAGACTTGCCTTCTTTTTTTCACTGATGCTTCTTGCCCTGTGCAAGAGATCAGGGAAGACCTACCCCTTTTGCTTGCGTGGTGTGTGCTACGCTACCGGCCAACTATTCATGCACTACTTCTTTTTCCATGACCATACTACCTATCGAACCAACAATGCCTCAGTTTCCTAGTACACACAGTAACTTTCCAAAAGTGGCCGTCACTCATACTGTAAATCATTACATCTTCCTAACACCACTTTCGGCTTATGCCGTCAACTTGCAGAACTAGAAAGATGTAGCAATCATTATACAAGGAAGAAAAATGCTATTCAGCCGGATTTGATAGGAAGGAAACTCGATGAACCGTGAACTGTGCAACAGCATTCAAAAACATTGAGTATCGCTTAGTTACTGTCGGTAGCAGGTGTTCCGAATACTGTCATGTACTACCGATGATCATAATAACCTAGCTGACTACACTATACTGCTGTATTGTCCTGATATGGTGGAGTAGTGTTGGTGAATAAAGTGGTAGTCGACCAATGAATATGGAACTGATTAATTAATGCTCAACCGAAACATGTTTTTGGCACTAGAGATGATCTTGTGTTCACGCTTCTATGTACAATCCCTTCTTTCTACCTATTCACAGTTACGTCAAGCGGTATACATGAAACAGGTCCCGTCTTGATTATGGTTCCAGCGCTTGAATGACAGGAAGCTGCGCGTGCAATGGTTGTGTTATTCCAATGACTTTCATGGAAGATTTTGATCTGGCTTAATTATCGCATGCCTGCCGCAGCCATAAAAGCCGCAACGTTGGGATGTGCACTTGGATCTGCAGTCGGCTGTTTGGCCTGTGTTGTATTACTGGCCGTCCCGTTTGTTGTCGGTCCTGTTGGTACCTGGTTCTCCTTCTCAGTCGCACTCTTCACCATTTCACCGGTCCCCTCTCCCTTCCCCATGACATCGATTGGATGAGCTCGCTTGATCTCCTTCTTCCCATTCTCCTTGTAATGCAACACCACATCCCCACCAGTCCGCCACATATGCACTCTCAACGTCGCGAGCGTCATGTTGGGCGGGACGACTTCCTCACGGCAGATCAGATCCATGTACTCTTCTGGTCGAAGCTCATCACCCGGTCGGGGATTCTCAGTGTCGAGTGGGGCTTCGATACGTTCGGAGACATACGAGAGGATCTTCTTGCTGCGGAGCATGCGGTTCGCGTTCAAACGGGCATTACCGTCTGCGGAGGCGATGCTGGCGAGCTGGGAATCAGGATGTGGAGTGAGGACGAAGGAAACCTTGTTCGTGTCTTTAGGCGGGATCTCGTTGCGGAGGAGGAGGTCACCAAGCCAGGCTGGGGCGACTTTTTCGAGGATGTCAGTTTCCTTTGGGTTGCCAAGAGTTGATATTTCGCCACGGTAGAGGTCAGAGAGGCCGCCAAAATCGGGATCGTCTTGTTGGATAAGGATTAAGGTATGTGGTGGCGGTTTTAGGATTGGTGTTTCGACAGGTAGAGAAGGCGTAATGCCAATCGGAATGGGTTGGTCTGCTGTTGCTTCGGCTGCGAGGTGATCCTCGTATGCGTAGCGTATCCTTTGAACGACGCCACCAAAGTTGTCTTCTATCACTCTTGCTGTCTGGGTTTCGTCCTTTTCCGAGGACTTGTCGGATTTGTCTTCGCTTTCCGAGCTTTCAACCTTCTTTTCTTCAGTCGGGCCTTTGGAGACTTCTGTTGATGTTCGTGCTAGCTTGTTAGGAAAGGACATCTTCATATTGAAGCTTTTGCCAAATAGACCACCCTTCTTTTTCTTTTCATCGGTTGGCGACTGAGGTAGAGGGCTCTGAACAGTCCC
This sequence comes from Neophaeococcomyces mojaviensis, assembly GCA_030247915.1. NCBI lineage: Eukaryota > Fungi > Ascomycota > Eurotiomycetes > Chaetothyriales > Neophaeococcomyces > Neophaeococcomyces mojaviensis. Next base: position 122,535 of record JAPDRQ010000051.1, read on the forward strand.
GCCTGGCGTTGAAGGGATGTCCGGTTTTCCTTGTGATTCATCTGCAAGAGGTGGTGCTTGCGGTTGGTCTTGTGAGAAGTAGTCGCTCGATCGAGACGATTGATGGCTACTTCTGGAGCCAGCCTTGTCAGAATCCGGGTCTTCCTCTGCGGTTGGTGGTAATGGATCACCTAGATGAGTTGTTGCTACTTTCGGCTGAGGTAAGGGGGTTGCGAGCCCAATGTTCATGCCTGGTGTTTTAGGAGCGGCCAGACCGGCAGATGCTTTTGGTGTAGTCAAGTCACCCGGAGTTGACATCGCAGAGGTAGGTGTGCTGCTCGGTAGTGTCAACCCTTTAGGTGCATTTGGTCGGTTAAGGCCTGTTGGCTTTCTAATAGACTTTCGAAAGTCCTCGTCTCGTCTTATTTCTTCGTCTAGCAATGTTGTAAAAAGATTCCGCAACACCCATTTTCCAAGATTGATCCTCTGGTCTTCGCGAAAATCGATCTTTCCAGCAAATTCTGTTTCATCGGCGTAAACCTCGGCATCAAAGCAGTAGATTTCTTCTAGCATTACAGCTAGCTTGCCAGTCTTGGTGTCGACAGTGCACCAGTTAGCCACACTTTCTTTTGTGTCAACGTCTGGCACGACCTCGTCAAGATGTCTTCGGCCAAAGGACTGGATAGGAATACATTTGAGCAAATCCCAAAGCACAATCTCACCAGCTGTATCGAGCGTTAGGACACGCTTTTTGTCATTGAGCATGACATGTTTGACCAAACCGTTTTGTCCTTCGATAGTCTCTTCAGGGTGACCACGAATTGGGACGGTAAATACAAGATCTGGATCAACTATTGCTTCTGACGCTTTCCGCAGGTTCGAGCTCGATATGTTGACTTGTCGGAAAGATTTCTTTCCAGGGTGTATCGCAGTGTTTGTCAACTTTAGAATCGCGTTGTGAGCGATTTTCGTGGTTGTTTCGCCATTCGTCTTGGGTTCGTCGTGATCACCGTTTGTTGTTGGCTCATCTGGACCTTCTAAAATGCTTCGAGACATTGCACTTGCGGCTCGTTCATGCCGAGGTGATGGAGGAGGAGTCTCAATCGGGAGCTCGGTGTCGACATCCTGCCACCTATTCACGCTTGAGCTCGAGGTTGCAGTCCACACTGAATCCCCAACCACTGCTAATCGGCTGATACCATCATGCTCTTGACAGATTGCGACCGATACGCCGTCATCGATGTCATCAGCATGCCGAGTGTCCGTTTTCGCCACTAGACCCGACTTATCCCCAGAATAGAACATGGATAATGAAGGGTCCTCTGAATACATGCACCACACGCTATCGTTGTGCATAGTCAGAGTATGCATGCAACGGCCAGCCGTAATGGACCAGACCTTGATAGTCTGGTCAGACGAAGCAGTGAGAACAGCATCGCCGTCATCGCTCATCAGGATGTCCCGAATGTTATCTGTGTGGCCAACTAGCTTTGTAATTCCTTTGCCGGAATTGACGTCCCATAGTCGAACAACACTTTCCGGTCCGCCGCTCGCAATTACATTGCGTTTTGCCCTTAGAGCATAGATGGAACCCTTTACCACATTCGCGTCTTTCGTGACGTTGATTTCTAGCTTCTGACCTTTCCCGGCCAGATCCCACAGACATATCCGGTGATCAAGACCGCCTGAGGCTATCCAATCTTCGGTAGGGCCGGGACTTGAAAGGCATTTGACGTAGTCGTTGTGAGAGCCGATTGAGTAGGCGGAAGGTGTATCGCTGTGCGGTCGCCACAGCTTGACCGAGCAGTCGGAAGAGCCGGATACCAGGGCTAGATTGTTCTTAACAAGGACCAGGTCATTCACCCAATGTGTGTGTGCTTGCACTTCTCGACGGAAGCTGTGTGTCGTTCTCTTGCGAGGGAGGCCGGCTTCTTGGTCATCTGGCAAGGCATCGTGGTTCAAATCCCATGCGCAAATCACTCCGTCTCGCCCGCCGGTGTACCTATCGTTTCCTTAGCTATGTCTTGGCCCGGAGACGGCACGCGTACAGTATATTGCGATCATGGTCGATGGACAGACCGTTGACACCGAGTCTGTGACCTCCAGGTCGACTGGCTAAGGGTAAGACTGTGATAATTTGTCAGCCAGTTATTTACTTGCTGCTCGGAAGGCTAGCACTACCATAGCTAATTCTTTGACGCTTCTTCTTGGCCATAGAAGCGTTCTCCGCTCAGGCTTGCCAAATTTGATGTTGCTGTCGTTGCCGCGTCGATAGATTCGAGAGAAAACGGTGCTACGGTCGCATCGTAGTCGGTTATGATTTAGGATTAAGCAAGAGGTCTCAGGTGTCAAGCGAGGTTGAGTTCAGGGAGTCTATTGTTGAGCAGGTTGGATTAGCGGGAAGAAATTAGGCCAATGTTGCAGCAACCGATCGAGTACGAATGCGCAATCATGCAGCGAGGATCGTGTGGCAGGGACGCCGGCAGCTCCCTCGAGTACGCCGATAGGCAGCTTATCCCCCGCAATAATCGCCACGTTTAGCCCACGTTTGGCGGCCTGGAGAAACAGCCTCCGAGCTCCGACTCTCCCAAGGACTCCAGGCTTCTGATGCCTCAGGCAAACGTTTGATGAGCACGTCAGGAAGTGACAAGTACAGATAGACAGGCTCTCATTCAGGTCAGATCTCATATTGCTATTTTTCGGCACACAATTTCTACTGATCTCTTGGAGGGATATACATACAAGTGCAAACGAATATACCTCCCCCACAACCCATCGACCACGCCTCATCAAAGGTAGCACAACCGTGGCTGTCTTCTAACATCTATTGCCCCCATACAAACGCGATCACCCTCCAAGCATAGTTTCTGCCTCTTGCGTCCAAATCGCGGCATCCATACTCGTATCCGCTTCCAAAACTGCGCATGCCTGGCCCCGGACATCTAGACCTTAGCCGGTGGTGCTCCGCCACTTCCTGCTTCCAGAACATGACTGTGGTTGTCCGCTCGATGGATGGATCCACTTTCATCTTGATAGCACACCTTCGAATCCAAAACCCAGTCGTCTTCCAAAACTTCATCCATTGTCGCTCTTTCGGTGGGGTCGACCTTCAGCATTCTTCCGATGATGTGCCTGCTCTCTCGTGGAAGTATTCTCAATAACCGCCATGGGCCTCGGATGACCTCTTTGTTGGGATCGCCACCACCTGCCGTGCTCGGTCTGTTGGTTTCGTCAACACTAGCATTACGAGAATGGGTTTCTCCATTGTGATCGGCGGCAGCCACAACTGGGGTGTTCAATTGGCTGTGCTTTCGTGGTTTCGAGTCAGGGACTGGTGTGCCAGGAGTCGGTGGCGAGACGAATAGTTTGTAGGAGTTGTCGATCACGCGCGGCTGCTTCCAGGGGAAGCGTCGTAAGCTCATGCAGCAGAAAATGATGGCCAAAGACCAGATATCAGTCGCAGTCGGATCGTACTTTCGTTCGTCATAGACTTCAGGCGCCAGATAGGGGTCAGACCCAACAATACCTGATCGACTCCGTCAGTTTCTCATTGTCCTCTCCTTGAATGTGACTTACCTGAAGCGTAAACAATATCGTTCTCAAAGGGATATCGGAAAACGGTAGCGCTGCCGAAATCAATGAGCTTCATAATCCCATGCTCACTAACTACCACGTTGTCCAATTTCAAATCCCGATGTGCCAGACCCATCGAGTGCAGATAGCTCACTCCGTTCACGATCTGTAAGAAGGAGCAAGCAATTTCCTCCCGGCCCATCTTACCTGTCATGACGGTCGCAAACAGGTCGTATGGAGCATATTCCATGACTTCGAACCACCGGCCGTTCTCCTGTATGATATCCATGGTTTCAATGACATTGCCATGGTGCAATGTCGATCCAATACAAAACTCGGCAGTAACCTTCTTGGCATAGTCTCTTTCGCTCTCCCACGAATGTCTCTCTCGGAATTGTTTGACTGCAAATGTTACGCCGTCACTACTTCGCTTGAGTAACCTGACCGAACCACCAGCACCGGAGCCGAGCACTTTGCCGAATTTGCCATACTTGGCTTCCAAACTGTGGTCGTCTGCAAAGGGAACATTCTGAGGAGGTGCTTGATGCGGTGGAGTTCTTGTGCCGGACTTGGCGCTACTCGATTTTCTGGATGCTGTGCCGGAGGCTTCCGATATGGAATTCTTGGGGCTGTCGTGCTTATCTTTATGCTTGTGACCGAGACGGAAGAATCGTTTCAGTTCCGACATGGAACCGTGCTTCTTGCCATCCATGCTGCCGGATGTATTCCTTCGGTCGTCCGAGGAGAGGTGAGCGTAGGGGTCTTTCTTCGATCCAAATATGGACGAGGCGGAGCTAGGCGTCGTAGCTGACTGCGGCAGGCGTTCAGCGGCGGCCGCCAGCGCTGGTGCAATGGAATTTCGGCCAGTGCTACCAAAATGTCTTGGTTCAACTTTCAGTTGCGGTTTCGAAGGTGATCTGCTGCGAGGTGTTGCTGCGCCGGATCGAGGCGTTCCGCTTGGACTGACCTCACTAGGGCTCTCCGACTCGGACGGGCCGACTTGAAACTTCGGTACCGTTCTGTGTCGGTCTTCTGCCTTTTCTGGAGGGATTTCGCCGGGTGAAATTTGTACTGATAACTCTCGATGTCGGGCCTCTGTTGGAGGTGAAATTTGAGGCGTTATTGAAGCTGGTTTGGCATGTCCTGCAGTATCTGTCCGAGCCTCTTTCGACCCGCTAGGTGTTAGGGGTGGTGATTGCACTGCTGACGATATAGAGGCGTGATGTCCTGAACGCGTGCCGCTTCGCGGGGTACCGCTTGGATCACTGTCGCGCGAGGGAACCTAGAAGTAACATGTCTCAGCGGCCAGTCCCTCCACTGTGGTGATTTCTGTGAGTCAGAGACGGTGTATACATACCCGTGACGCTGGCAGGGAAAAGGTATCGTATGCAAAATTGGAGGCTCTCTGCTCTTGTAGCCTCGACTTCTGATGTGACATGGCCAGCCTGCGAATCTCTTCTCGGGCTTCGGGCGTCATCTCATCCAAGGGAGAATCATTCTGCACCGCCTTGAGATCTTTCCCTGGGTTAACGGGCTCGGGTGCCATGTCTTCTACACCACTCGCAAAGCGCACGCCGGACTTCTCAGCAGCACTGTAGGCTTTTTCTGCGACGTTGTTCAGTTTCTGCACCTGACGGTCGATCTGTCGTACGTACGGCTATCTTGCTTGTCCTCACCAGGGTACATCATGGCCGACAGTTTGGACGACATGGCGATGGTGGGGGTGTTGTCAAATGTAGAGATCGACAAGGCGCACTCGCGTGCTCATATACACGGGTTGACAAAGAACGACGGAGATGTTGGTGAAGTCTTGCGTATTCGGGTGGAGCGACTAGGTGTTGGTAAGCTGGTGAGCATGGTGTGTGCCTTCGCATGGAGCAGAGACAATTGGTGCAAAATTCAGACCAGCTGGAGAACGTACATGTGCAAACAAAGCATTCCCAACTGGAGCTAAGAGGCCTTCAAAATGTTCCGAGCAGGCGAAGCGAGCATATGATTCGAGTGGAGCTCAATATGGCCGGCAGATGATCTCACAAGGCTTGCAACGTCCGCAAATGGCAAGAATGAGGTTGGAAGAAGATGGGAGAGTTACTATGGAATGGAGAAGATGTCTTTGTTGCCCTTCGACATGCGCTTGTGACTGTACTAGCCATGGAGATGATACGGGGAAGAAGGTTAACACTCTGGCGCACCGAAGTCCGCATGTATGAGGAAAGGCATGGGAAGTGTGGGTGAGGTCAGACCGCTGTGAAGTGCTGAAGGGACATGTCATGGAGGGGCCGAGGGGTTTTGTTTGCGCCAGACATAAACTGCCTTCATCCTCTGATACGTCAGAAAAGGCGAAAGCTTCAAGGCCATAACTCGCTGATGCTGCTTCTTAGTCAAGCGTTCCGAATTAGCCGGCGTTCCCCTCTACGGGTTAGCTTCGAACATCGGAACATTACATGAAGTTCGGCTTCTAATACGACAGCTATTTCGAACTGACATAGGAGCAAGAGATGCCTCTTGCAGCATGTACTGCTGACTGGAGTGCTGGACAAGGCGGGACTCTATTCCACAACCTTCCGACTTTGGTGCTGCGCTGAGGAAGCTGCACGTGCAGAGCGGGTGAGGAAACACATTCGGCCTCCGCGCCTTTGCATGAGCGCGCCGGCTGTAATAAATTGCAAATCCAATGCACGCTCTATAACTTTCTGGGACACACTCGAGCTGAAATGACTCTTAGCTGACTTTCCGAGGCTCGTATTTCTCTCCCTTTGATCTCCACCACGGAGCACATATCGCTCCATCGCACAGCTTGCGGCTCTGTGCCTCGGCACGCCAGACTGATGGTGTGTGCCTGTGCTGTGTTACGCTATGATCGTCACACCTTGTGCCACAGTCTCACGCCGCAAGATGAGAGTGGTCAAGCTCCAGCTTCTGGAAGATCAATTTTGGTCGCCGAGAATGCCGACATGACAGGGCTATTGTCGTGTTTCGTGTTCTCCCGTGTTTCATCCATGTCGTGTGCGAGTTCACGGGACGACTTTCACGCCCATGGATTTTGCTTGTGATATTACACTCTTGCACAACCCTTCCAGACTAACGCCCGACAAGCGCTGCTCGGTCTGCTTGATCTTGGCAATCTCGTAGACGTGTTTCAACGAAACTGTGCCAATACTATCGATCCCCGGCTTTTGTGCTCCTTTCAGCTTGCCCTTGACCTCTTTCACGCCAGCAGCTTGTAGAAGCAGCCATGCGGTCGTTGGTGTCCGTATCTCAAACGCAAATGATCGATCGGGCCGGACGGTGACTCGAGCTGGAATAGGAACTCCTGGATTGATATGTGCTGTTCTGGCGTTGAATTCCTGCGCATGTACATGAGCTTCGGCCGACTGATTGCCATATGAATCATACCTTGCAAAAGTCCATGCTTTTCACTCCTTTACTACCCAGCGCTGGACCGACTGGAGGACTCGGACTTGCTTGACCAGCTCCAACGATGAGCTTGACGATTTGCTCACGAGCTGGCATTTTTCTCGCCATCTTTGCGGTGGTAGGGAGGGTGTCTGACACGATTTGCTAGTGATTGAGTGCCGAAGATGCAATAAGACGTTGACGGACGGTCGGAAGGGTTTGTAGATGATGACAGGCTTGAATGGTAATTGCGATCACATCCAACTCGAAATTGTCCCTAGTCCGGTACTCTGGTTTAGCCGAAACGCGCTAATGCTTGCCCTAGTGGCTTGCGTGCTCACGTGCGTGCCTCTGTGGCTCTTTATGACGTATCGGATGATGATTTGCTGCAATGTCGTGTGTAAGTGCAGCCGCAGGCGCCCGAGGGTGGCCGAAGACACTTTTGACCGACTTATCTTGCTTCTTGCCTGCAAAGGTAATTTTTTTCCAACACGATAAGCCATATCCAGAATGAATTGGTTGAAGAAGACGTGAGTTACGCGACCAACTTTCAAGCACTTCTGACATATACCAACCAGTCTAGCAGACGTCGCTGGCACGCAAGAACCAGAATATGGCCCATCCGCCATCCAAGCAGTAACCAAGCAAGCCGAGTTGCAACCGTACACTGAACTCAGCGTGGATCACTTAAAATGGCTGGCCATGGAAAGCACCTGTGTGGAAACACAAGTCTTCTATTTCATGACAGATGAGGGTGTGACATGCATGGCACAGATCATATATAGCAATGTCATGTGAGTCCCAGGATGGCGTAAATGCAGGGCGATTGCTGATGAGAATAAGGGGTGTCCGGACGACCTGTCAGTTCAACTCGAAGATTTTCGACCATGATGGTCCCGGAAAACACCAGTGGTGCTCCGAACCATTGCAGAACCATGGCTTTGATGAGCGCAAGACAGGCTTCTTTGCAGATAATGTGGACGTCTCGCTGAGTGAGGATGGAACAACATACACCATCAAGGCGGCTGTCAACGATGACAACATCTGCAACATAACTGTCAAGCGAACTGCTCCGGGATTTGCGGCCGGCACCAACGGAACAAGCTTTTATGGCACAGACCCTCAACATCCGTGGGGTTCCATGCGCCATGCATTCTGGCCCATGGCAACCGTCTCCGGCACGATGCAGACCAAGAAAAAGACATACAACGTGAACGGTCGAGCGGTCTACATTATGGCTTTACAAGGCATGAAGCCACATCACGCCGCGGCCTCGTGGAACTTTGTCAACCTCCAAACACCAACATACTCCGCCGTAATGATGGAGTTCACCACACCTCCCTCCTATGGCAAGACTGTAGTCAACGTTGGTGGAATCGCCAAGGAGGGTCAGTTATTGTACGCTGGCTGCTCGAACACAGTCAAGCACCTCGCTGTCGTCAAAGATCCTGTTAGCGAGTGGCCTGAGCCGAAAGCGCTGTTGTGCAACTGGACGGGTAAAACCAAAGATGGCCAGCCTTTTGAAGCAGAAATGATGGGTGATCTTGGTGAACGAGCCGATCGAGTCGACGTCCTTGCACATGTTCCTACTATCATTAAGAACTTGATTGGAGGTGTCGTCGGTACGAAACCTATCATCTTCCAATATGTCTCATCAGATCAGATGACGTTGAAAGTTAAAGAGTCTGGAAATGAGACGAGCGAGAAAGGCAAGCTCTTCTGTGAAGCAACATTCATATGTTAAACACACCGCTGGGAATGCATCAGAAATGGTAAATAGATCATGGATTTTGGCAGATTGAAGCCTCCACCATTGGATATCCTCCGGTCAATACAATAATGTCTAGTGAACCTCGTCAGCCTTGGTCTCCATTCGCAACCAGGCATCAGCCTCTTTTATTTGGGGATTAAACGTTTGACTCTCTCTCCCCCCCAAAACATTGCTGACAATTCCATGGTGGTAGAAGAGCCCTTCGGGGAAGACTGCAAGATATTTTCACGGAGCACACTGTCACAGTATGGAAGTTGTATGCTTATTCGGCAATGGAGAATGATTCAGTTCACTATTTATGATATGCCACGCGAGTATAGGAAAAAAATAGTTCACTTCGCACCTGTGTCACAGTGCATGACGGACTCTCTCCTTTTTCTGATCACCACCCCGCTGTAGGTGCGCCAAGTCTTCACTTATGACTTGAATACTTAATGATGCCTTGAATGCTCAAATGAACTCGTTTAGAGGAACCATGATAAGCTCGGAGTATTCGGCGGATTTTCTCAAGTTAGAGCGCTCACAAAGCATCCAGGTAAGCTTTACTATCAGCATTCAATGACCCCCCACATCTTTAATGACTAGTAGCTCACTCTCCAACAACAACACCAGATCTTTTTCCGTTTACATGACCAAGACACAAACAAGATCCAGCTTCCGCACAGGTCTCATATTAGACCTTCACCACCAATACTGGTGTAGTCAACTGCCTGAAACCTTCACTCTCGATGCCCAACTTTCCGCAAAATGAGCCAGACTTACTTCTATCATTACAGCTCACCGCAATGTCTCCTCTTTTCTTTTGAATTCTTTCTCAACTCTTCAAGTACTATTTTCTACTATACTAGTTCTTCTACCTCACTGTAGTCACTTACTGAAGCTACTTTCACCACACTTCAAGCATGGATACACCTAAACGACTTCAGGCAGAGACTTTCTACCCGACACCCAATCCTACGCCTCAGCGACGACAACAGAATGGTGTCTTTGAAACTAGCCAACCCTTCCGCGGTCTTGGTCTACCTAATCATCCAGTCCGTCACCGAAAATTGCTAGTCAACAACCTCACAGCAGCAATTGGTAAGCTCGCTCACCATCCACTCCGCTCTATCAAACACAACCCCGACTGACTAGCATTCCTTCCATATTAGCGAAACCCACAATTCGTCGTCTAGCCCGCCGAGGTGGCGTTCGCAGAATACAGGAGCTCATCTATGCCGAGACCCAGAAGGTTGTTAAAGAACGACTCAAACAGGCAAGGAGACTTTTTGTTCATCCTTCACCATTTCCTATCTATTTTCCTCCTTCCTTCTCAACACCAGCATACGTACCTTCACCCCCTTTCCCCAGAATCTTAGCCAACAGCCATCTCATACAATTATTTCCTAACAGACCTTCTTCCATCTAGATCCTTCACCATGCCATTGCAATTTGCGAGCACTCCAACCGCAAGACCCTGACAGTCTTAGACGTTGTTTACGCGCTCCGTGTCCTCGGAAACCCGGTTTATGGCTTTGGAACCATCATCAAGGGTGATAAAATCAAGTCCAGGGCGCAGTACATGCGTGACAAGAGGAAGCGGCACGCTGAGGTCGTGGCGGCGTACGAGAGGCGACGTGACGAAGAGAGAGCGCGGGAGGCTGAACGTGTACACGAGAGGCAACGGCTACAGGATATCATAGCACGAGGCGATGCAGCGATGAGAAGGATGATGAGGGGGGCACGATGAGTTTGATGGATGACTGGATGGATGGATGAATCTTCGGCATTGTGTAGTATTGCATTGCGGATCCGGCTACACTGGCACGCTATCTTGAAGAGGGAGAAGAAGGTCGTGGTACTAACTCTACGATGTTTAGACTACTATTAGGTCCTTGTCAGAGCGGGAACAGGTAATTAAGTGACTAACCAACATATGCCGCCATTGATGTGAAGAGTCGCGCTGCGAGTATATCTAATATGAAGTCTCCGTCATGACACTGAGATACTTCTCACTCTCTCATTGTGGTGGTCAAATTGCAATCCATCTAAGCCTCTTACCCAAACTTCGATCAGGGTAGAAGGTGGAACCTGACACTGACAAAAGCTAAGAAACTGTTACGCAAGCACTAGTGTTACTTTTTCTGTAGAGAAGCCGGTCTTACGTTATCCTGCCTATGTCTAAAGTCAATTAAGGTTTAAGAATCCGGTGGATGGGATGAATTCATAGTTTTTCATATGCGGCATGGTCTATCTTTCGTTCGGGCCTGCTGTCTGTTGTGGGAGAGATGTAAAATGGTTTCAGAACGACATTGGTGCCATAATAGTAATGCCAGTGCTGGTAGTAGCTGGGATAGCGGGCTTTGCGCACAAAAAGTGATGGAAGACAATATATAGGTCGTTGAGCTGAGATGTTGACAATGGGATTTAAGACATTGAATGGGAGTGCTAGTTGATTGGGCGGAGGTGTTGTATGAATGGTAACGAGACGAGTCTATAGTGGACGATTAGATTACGCGTTGAACTCGATTCTACTCGTTGACAACGTCAAAATATGTTTCAGTTGATCAAAGTGCTTTTGTAGTTCGTCGATACTCACTTTGATAATCTACGACGTTTGCTCAGTACGTGGTCGTGCTGTTCACTTGCTAGTACTTATCTAGCCCGGCGGGATGGCGTCCTCTTGTTTCAAGGCGTAGCTCCATACAACAGGTGATAGAATAAATGAATTCTCAATAAAGTTCAGCTAGTTGGAAGCTAGGGTAAGAAGCTTTAAGACTACGTGGATACTAGTAACAAGTTAGACCTCAGGCTATTCCTAAATGTGTCACGGACTCTAGGAGGAATAGGTTCGGCAACATACCGACACGATTCGCATACAAATCGTATGAGAGATCCGTCTTACCTCCTCTTTCCTTAAGCGTTGTATCGTTATCCATAGGATAGGCATTTTACAACCCGATTCCGTAGGCTCCGATCTCCCGGCCCAATGCTACGCTGGTCCTGGATACTAATTACACTAGCTATCATTTGAAAAACTACAAAAGCCCACATGTTTCTGTATTTTACTAACATGTGTAACGCGAGCCACTATGATTCGCGTTACGTAGTAAGAATAGAAGTAGGCGTACAGTGGTAATCGGAAGTTAGGCCCCCAGTATGATCCCGCTCCAGAAATAATCAGCTTTCACTTTAAAAGACACGTCTGTAGTGTGAATTGTGCTTAATCACATCTCGGATCTCTTACTTTTCATGACAACTGCCATGGATCTCACTGGGTTGCTTGAGCAAATTCAAACAAAAGGACAAGCTGTAACCGATGAATATGAACAACAGACTCTATTGTCGGCAGCACGTGCCTTGGTCTCTGCTCTTGAGTCACCAGTTGAGCGAATTGCCAGACTAAGCTGGCACAATGTAAGTTAATCCTACAGGTTTCGCTCTACAGCTACTGAATCTCAACAAAAGCCAACAATAGCAGCAACTATTCGCATTGCCATTGACCTAAATCTATTTAGCAAAATGGTCGAAGATAAAGGATCTCCAAAAACTGCTGCAATGCTTGCTGAAATGACTGGGTCAGATGTGCGCCTTTTAGGTATGCTCAGGTGAATAGTCACTTCGAACCCGAAATGCTGACAGGTAATGCGAGAACGATTGCTTAAACACCTAGCGACGGGAGATTGGGTCAAAGAGACAGGATGTGACGAGTACGCCCCAAACGCAACAACCCATGTTCTGGCAACTCCTGAGGCTACTGGCATGTTCGTCGATTGGTAAGCTTCTGACTCATGTCTATCAGCGCAATGAAATTAGGTTAACAGCCATAATTCTAGCAACGATGCCTTTGCCATAATGAATACCAAGCTGAGGGAGTTTTTCAAGGAAACTGGCTACAAGAACCCTACGGACAAGGACAAAAGCCTGTTCAAAAAAGCCGCTAACACAGACCTCCACTACTTTGAGTGGCTCTTCGCACCAGGCAATGAAGAACGAGCCAACGCCTTCCTCAACCACATGAAACTCAAAACCATGACTCGAAAGTGGTACGAAACTGTACCTGTCGATCAAATTATTGGAACAGCCTGCGCGCCATCCGATGTGCTTCTGGTTGACGTGGGAGGAAGCACTGGTCAAGACATCCTGAGCTTCCACAAATCTCACCCAAGAATTCCCGGTCGTCTGATTCTGCAAGATCTTCCAGGCACAATTCAAACAATCAATGCCGAAGAACTCAAGCCCGTCGAAATCATGGCTCACGACTTCTTTACCCCTCAACCAATCAAAGGCGCCAAAGCCTATTATCTGAAGATGGTGCTGCACGACTGGCCAGACGCCCAAAGCCGCGACATCTTGTCCAACCTCAAATCTGCTTTGACACCTGGCTACAGCAAGATCTTGATCAATGAGATCGTCATTCCAGACATAGGAGCTGATTGGGTTGCTACCAGTGTGGACATGCTGGTGATGGTGACGCACTCAGCTCAAGAGCGGCGTGAGAAGCATTGGAATACTTTGGTGGAGAGTGCAGGGCTAAAGATTGCGAAGATCTGGCAATGTGGTGAGGCGCCGGAGAGGTTGATTGAAGTAGAGCTGGCCTGACATGCTTTTTGGGTCTTAGTGAGAAACTACTTGATGAAATGGTGGGTCACTGGTGTGGCCCGTACTTACGCCCTAATGATTCGGCATGACTATACAACCAGGTTAAGAATTTAGCTCGCAGTGACACAACGTGCTGAAATGTGAGACGGCACGAAAAGTAACCAACATATCATTACGAATGCTCACATAGTTAATCCTGAAGAGTTAACCTTCTCAGTCTCACCTCTGCATTAGGACCAGTTGGAGGGACAAAAGACAACGAAATCATAGTTGGCGATTTGACAAGTTGGAAGTCAAAAAAAACTCGTATCTGTTCATCTTGGGTGCGAAGGAGTAGATTAAATATGCACGAATCATTTGAGGGGGATTTCGGCGTCTACTTTCAAAATACTAGTAATACACGGCTGTGCGCGGTGAAAACAGTCTCACGTAAACCAAGTAAATAATTATTTAAGTAAGACTTCTGAGTATACCGCTCCTCATGCAAGTGTACTCGGGAAGACCCGGGCTCAGCTAGACGGCTTAGCCTAGTGGGCCACTCTACTTCAAGGGAAGCCTATTGAAATCCATTAAGAGAAGACAAAATTGTAGCTTTCCAAGAAAACTCTGATTAGTTCTTCCTTCCTATGTAAGCGCTTGGCGATGCACTTCAGGTAATCTTCTGAGATTGCAGGCCTTTGGGACAGGGAAAATCATCGAATATCTCTTTCGCTATTGGTCCGACCTGCTGCGCGAAGAACCGTGTAACAACTTTTGTCCTCTTATCCTCGCCCCAGAAATCATAACCCAACAGCACATCATCGGTGTTCAGGTAGGCAATCACATGGATTGAACCATCAAAAGCAAAATTCCACTGCGTTAATGTCAGCACAAATTGGTCATGAAGGTATCATAATGGCAGAGCATCGAAATCTAGAGCAAGACTCACAGTTTGGGTTGGTCCCAGAAATGGCTCCTGTACGACACCGCCGAATGTCGCATTGACAGTTTGCAGCAAGTCGGTCGTGATCAATGGAAAAGCTGGGCTCTGGACATACTCGTCGAAACAGTTAGGTGTGCTGCCCACGCTAGGCTGCACGATGATTTGATGGTTCATCACTGCACCATCTGCGGAGGTGTTACTGTAGTCGAACAAGGAGGAACCGAATGCTCCGTCGTATGTCTCGTCAATTCGAACTTTGCCATATTGTGCTGAGTTATACCAGTATCCAGCGGCGATGTTGGAGACTTCGTTGTTCCTGAGAATTGTTAGGGCGCATAGCGAGAAACTTATCTAGTCTCCATCCACTAGCGTGATCCGAGTAGTGAATGTAGAACGAAAGAGAGAATGCCTACCATTTATGTTGCATGAAATGGCCTCGAAGCTCTGTTGCTATTTTTGGAATAGGTGGCTGATGAAACCCTGAAGTAAAAATGCCGTATCCTGCAGGAAATGGTCCTGTGAATGATAGAGCCATGACTCTGAACCTAGTACCCAATGCTAAACTAAGGATACACCTTTGGCAAGAGCCGTCAAAGAAGTGATCGGTTAAACAGACAAGCTCGTCGGTAATTAGAAAGTCAAATACCTCATAAATCTCATTCCGTATAGATATAAGCTATTGATATATACCAGCAAGCCCGTTTATAATGCTGCTGCCTGGATTTCTGTTTCATCATGTCTTGCACATCCGAGTTTCTTGTTTTAGTGTGCTGATCGAAAGTCAAAGAACGAGATTGAAGTGTTCTCTTACTGTCTGAGAGGTGATATCAAAATACTCCTAAATCAGATAAGTGAGACTACGATTTGTCCTGGTTTTGCGTGGATACCGTGGCTCAGTCGTGTTGTTCATGGTAGTTTTCTAAGCGAACGTCTAAATGAGGTCGAAGCTCGTCCAAATGAAGACTGGCACGTCCTAGGATGCGACCAATCAGCAAGGCGTCGCTCTTTGACTTTAAGTCTAGGCTCAATTAGGAATAGTCTACAGCCAGAACTTCGAATCGAAGCACCAAGCTGGTAGCGATCATGTGCATTTGACATCAGTGAGTGGTTCCCAAGGAGTCAAAATGTGACATTGGAAGAGATTGAATGCGTGGAAACACGCGTCCCCATTCAACACCATTCAACTCGGTGATTGTCAAGAAACAGTAACAATTTCATAAATACGTCCTTCTTCCACGTTGGTTTATGTCATCTAGAACAACGATCTATGCTTACGCCGCAGAGAAAGCCCATACATATATCATAACAATGCAACATGAAAGCGTCGATCCCACCATATCCGAACTTCTCACCATTTGTAACCCAATCGACACATATTAAGTGTCATATTTACTAATGCATTTAACAGTGCAACCTGAGAGACCCCCACCATATGAAGACACTGATCCAGCCAGGCCTATCAGAAATGATGGCAGAATCGATTTGCACTTCAACGACGAGAATGCTAGAATCTCACGTTACTTCAGGGATAAATCACGTCTCGACAGAGCTCAGCCACAACACGATAGTCCACTCCGGATGCCTACAAGTATATTGCTTAAATTGAACATACTCATGCTTGTTGTTGGCTCCCGTGGCGACGTCCAACCATTCGTTGCCATTGCTCAAGCGCTGCAGCGTGATGGTCACAAAGTGAGGCTTGCAACTCATCCAGACTTCCGGCTTTTTGTTGAGTCTCACAACGTCGAGTTCTTCAATATCGGTGGCAACCCCAGTGAGCTCATGGCATACATGGTGCAGAACCCAGGACTTGTGCCGAAGTTTACCGCCTTATGCCAAGGCCAGGTCCAGAGACAAAGACGAACCATGGAGGACATAACTAATGCATCATGGCGAGCTTGTTTCGAGTCTGGCAGTTTCCCACCAGAAAACTCTTTCAGACATTCAGTCAACTATACTAGGAAGCCTCGCTCCAAGCGAAGGAATCCGAAACCGTTTATTGCAGATATGATCATTGCAAATCCGCCAGCTTCATCGCACATTCATTGTGCAGAGAGACTGGGTGTACCATTGCATATAGTGTTCACGTAAGTCTCTGATCATTTTCTTCAAGCTTAGAAGACTCCTGTATAACCAAGGAAGCAGGATGCCCTGGTCACCAACTGAAGAGCTTTCCCATCCACTTGCCAATATCAAATCCTCAAACAAAAATATTGGTCAGATCAATTATCTATCATACCTTCTCGTTGAAAGCATGATCTGGCAAGGACTGGGTAGTATGATCAATCGATTCAGGTGCAAAGTTCTTGGACTTGACCCTGTCCACCCGAGCAAGGCACCTGCAATGTTGCATAGTCTCCGCATTCCGCACACGTACTGCTGGTAGTAACCCATCCTGAGTTTTGGACTCATTGGACTCGCTGACATGACTTAGGTCTCCGTCACTATTACCCAAGCCAGCAGACTGGCACTCCAACATCGCCATTTCTGGATACGCTTTCCTCGAGTCGGCAGTGCTATATGATCCACCTTTAGCACTACGACTCTTTCTCGAAAGCGGCCCACCACCTGTGTACGTAGGGTTTGGCTCTATCGTTGTTGATGACCCTTCATCTCTAACCAACATTGTGATCGAAGCTATTCGGAAGACTGGTAATCGTGCCATTATTTCAGCAGGGTGGAGCAGTCTAGGTCGAACAGCTGCTGGCTATGTATCAACTTCCCCCGACATCCTCATATTCCACGAAGACTGT
This sequence comes from Neophaeococcomyces mojaviensis, assembly GCA_030247915.1. Lineage (NCBI taxonomy): Eukaryota > Fungi > Ascomycota > Eurotiomycetes > Chaetothyriales > Neophaeococcomyces > Neophaeococcomyces mojaviensis. The sequence continues at coordinate 139,510 of JAPDRQ010000051.1, forward strand.
CCTCACGACTGGCTGTTCCCGCAAGTCTCATGTGTCGTCCATCATGGCGGGGCCGGGACAACAGCCGCAGGCCTCAAAGCAGGCCGGCCAACAGTTGTCGTGCCTTTCTTCGGCGACCAGTTCTTTTGGGGTGATATCATCTATCGAGCTGGTGCTGGACCACGACCTATACCTTACCGATCGATAACCACTGTCGCGTTAGCTGACGCAATCACAATGGCTCTCCAGGATGACACGCTTGGATGTGCAAAGAAACTTCGAGAACACATCAAGAGTGAGAATGGCATCAAAGGAGCCGTGCAGAATATCTACGCTCATCTTCCACTCACGACAATGGGTTGCTCGCTGATTCCAACCCGCACGGCGGCATGGAGATCTAAATCCAATGGAGCCCAGCTTAGCGCGCTTGCTGCAACAGTGCTTCGCAAAGAAAAGTTGTTAGATTGGAGTGACTTGGTTCTGCATCACTCTCTCGAACACAACGTCGCACATGGTCCGTTCGAACCAGTTTCTGGTGCTATATGGGCGGTAACGGAGCTTTTTTACGATAGCTTCAGGGGTATGGCAGAGATTCTGACCGAGGTGGGCCGTGTTCCAGTCCTAGGCCATCGATTATGGGAAACAATGCATGCCAACCGGAAACGCAAGAAGATTGGCAATTTGGAAAACGAGGAGGTGTCAGAGTACAGTGTTCCTGTCACTGATCAAGTGTCTGTCAGGTATGCGAAGTCCGAAGAAGTTGAGATGCTTCCGAAAAAGCACAAGCTGCCTGGCGAGTACATGCTGACTGGTTCTGGTCGCATCCTTGCGGCGGCTGCGCGAGCGCCCGGAACATTCACAACCGCAATGGCACAGGGAGCCCACAACATGCCGCTCATGTGGGGCGACTCGAAGGTACGACCTGCAGCAAAGGTCACAGGAATCGCAAGCGGTGTGAAAGGCGGCTGTAGAGAACTTGCGCTGGGAGTATATGATGGTGTTTCAGGCTTGTTCATGCAGCCTATTTCGGGACTTTTGGAGGATGGGCCAAAAGGATTTCTGACGGGCACGGCGAAAGGAGTAGTTGGTCTTCCCGTAAAATTCTTCGCTGGTATGTCTTCCAATCCTTACCCGGCTGAACCTCATTCAAAGCCACACACTAACAAAATTTTCTGCAGCTGCTAGCGGGATTGTGGGATATCCTCTGAAAGGCGTGGACATAGCAGTCAGTAATGCATTTAAGCCAGATCCTGTGAAGGCAATCCGGGATCAGCGCATGTTGCAGGGCGAGCACGAATACCTGGAAACCTCTGAGCAGGTCAGGAAGGACGTTGTGGACCAATGGCGGAAGATTCTAGCCAAGCAGTAGTCTCAGCTTGTGCTAAGACATGCTTCCAGATGTAGACGAGTAGATTGCGATATCCTAAGATTCTCTCGAGCTTTTCCCACGCATTGAGATGCACCTGAGCAAAAGGCTAATCTTGGATCTCGACTCGCTCGGTCCAGATAGTCCAATGCTCTGGATCTTCGTGGCTGCTGGCCTGAAGCATTCGTTGAACGTCTCTGCAAAGACTGAAATTCACTTGGAGGTGAGTGGAAGAAGCATTGTCAGGCGCTGAGTAGTCCAGGCCGCAGCCATGTAATCTCCGCGTCTCCGGAGGAGTGGTTGGGCAACCGCTCTCGAGGCCCTGGAAATGCTGTCCCACCTCTTCTACTGCGATTGCTCTTTTCGCGACCCAGGCCGTCACTCGCGCATTCCAAGGTCCCTCGATGCCGATGCCAGTGAGCATAGCTACTGCTCGCCGACGATGGTAAGGATCTCGGCATTTCATGGCCGTTAGGAACAGTGCTTGAGAGATGCCTGGTTCCAGCTGAAAGACTGGTGGTGAACGGGTTGGTATGGGGTTCTGAAACCGAGTAGCTATCTCTTCGGAGATCGTGAGGATTTCTTGGAAATGTGCCGTATAGGAATCGTAGCTGATTTCGTAAGGACTTAAGATTGTGGAAAGGTAGATAAGGGTGCTCAAGCATTGGACCCTGAGGACCAAGAACATTCGGCTCGTTGGCTCTATGGTCGTTTGACTTGGAGCAGAACCAATCCTGGCCAGGCATTTAGATAGGGCTGCAATGTAGCGGCTTTGTTCCAGTGTTAAAGATGGAGGAGTGTGCGCGAGAGGAATGTATTTGAATTTAGCCGCTCGATGCGCGAAATGGTAGCAGCCATGGAGGCACGATAATATGGTCATCCGGATGTCGGCCACATCATGTGCAGCTGGAAATGGCTTTGCAAGGTCAAATATCAGCTGCAGCTCAGGTGGCTCGAACAATTTGTACCAAGCAGTCTGTAAGTCCAACGACTGCGCAAGGGAATATAGAGCATCTTTGATGCTATCTTTTACAGCAAAACGACTATCTGTCGAGCACAAAGCTGCTTTCGCTGGCTGTCCATGGTCGAAAGATCGGTGCCAACTAGAGGTCAGCACTTTGTAGCCCCCTCGTAGATGTATTAATGCATTGACAAATTGTCGTTGTAGAACCTCAGCGGCTGCCAACACGACGCTGGCTAGAAAGACTGAAACGGGTCCATGTTGCAGGTTGGCAACCTCTTTTCTGAGAGCCTTAAGTGCTTTCTGGCTTTGGGCTAGTACCACTAGGGGCTGATGATACGTTTTGGATAGGAAACGAGCCTCATACACCATGCCCAAAAACCTGACTGCGTTACTTATTGTGTCATTCACAGTTAGTAGTTGAGCAACTAAGCAAATCCACAAAGGTTGGTCATTCCACAAGGTCATTTCATGGTGTCCTTGAAGCAAGACGTCAAGGCCCAGTCTAGAATAGCGTGCTTCTTCAGAAGAAAACTGCGAGCTATTTGACGAAATATGGTATATTGAAGGCCTAAAGTGCCCGACATATAGTGAACTGCTCTGCCTGTCTCGAATCGAAGTCTCGAATAGCGGAACAAAGCAGTCAAGTTGTTGACTTGCTTGATCTTTGTACCCCTCACAATGTTTGCCAGACTTTTCGCATCGCAAGCAGGTTGGTTTTGTCTCGTCGCATTTTACCCGCCGAGCTCTACGCATACATCTTAGCGCCAAGGTTATCCTCTAGTGTTTTCAGACAGCATCTTACCTGCAGGTAAAGCAGCCATACTTGGATTGTCGAACATTGAGTCTCGTGCGCTTAGTTGAAGGAGTAATGGATGACTGCGAATGAAAGACCTTCATCACATATGATGATGTGTATTAATGCTTCGGCCTAGTGTATTACCGTCACTATGTGGCAGGCACACTCTGGCTCTTAGTTTGTAAGCAGTGTCCTGGAAATGAATTTAGTTCCCCTCTGTAGAAGACGAAAGTAACATCGCTGTTCTATCACATGTAGAAATGTCGGAACTGCTATCGTAAAAATTATCAGGCTCCAGCATTATCGGCCAAAGTTGATGACGCACGCGCTTTAGGGCATAGCTAGTTGCAGCCGATTAGATAATTAGCTTACCCGGAGAGCGTATGCAACTTGCCTCAGTGCCTTTCTGAGCTAATATATATAGTTCGGCCTTGATATTATACAGAGCTATCATTGCTAATCTCTTTCTTTGAATAACTTTTCGTCCGTGCATTGTCAACGAAATGCTTTCATTCGTGTGTCGCTAAGTGTGATGCCTTTTGATTCTAGAGCTCTTCCCAAGCTTTTTAGTCTTTCGGCCCTAAAAGGCTAGTGAAACCAGTGGCATATACAAATCAACAGCTCGACTGATGGTTAAAGAAATGAGAAAAGCCTCAGAAGAAGAAAACTGCTTAGCAAGTAGTCATATCGGCTCGTAAGTCAACTTTGATGCAGCTGCCTACCCTCAGCGCTCAAAAAGCAATCTGCTCCTGGCACATTCCACGCTCAGATGAGGATTTTCTTGGCGGGTATGTGTGATAATATGTTCTCCTCCAACAAACCACTACACTATGAACTGCGTCTTTAGCTAGACACCTGACTACTGCGTGTGGCCCGGAAAACCTCCTTCGGTTGGCCCACTCCTTCACTTTCGCAATGGATGCTTTCGTCCCCTCAGTCCGCGTCAGTGTCAAGTAACTTTAATCACCACCTTTCCAATGTGCTTTCCTGAATACAGATGCTCAAATGCAGCCGACGCATCATCAAACGAGAAGGTCTGGGATATAAGCGATTTCAGGCTCAGATTATGTTTTTCAATAAAATCACTCAGGTTCTGGCTGTCGATCTTAGAGCCAACTCCTATGCCCCTACAGAGAGCTCAGTTTCGGATTCGAGTAGTTGCTAAGGTCGATGAGGAAGGGCTTGAACTTACCTCAGCGTCGCACTTTTCATCAATACACCATAAAAGAGGTCAGGGACTTGGCCAGAACTAGCTCCTCCAAGGAACCCAACCATGGAAACGAGGCCCCTTCGACGAATGGAGTCAAGGCTTTGCGCAATTGTGGTTTGACCAGCATTCTCCACGACGATATCAACGCCTTGGCCATTGGTGAGGCGGCGAGCTTCCTCCTCCCACTTTGGATGCGATACATAGTTTATTCCGTCAATAGCTCCCTCCGGGCCTTGCTTGAGGGCAAATTTCAATTTTTCATCTGATGAAGATGTGATGATTGGGTGTATTCCGGCTGCTAGGCAAAGTAAAAGAGCAAACATGCTTACACCGCCCGTACCTGAACATAGATTTAGCTTCACGAACGATGACAGCATAGATGATCTGGGGGAAACAACCTTGTAGGAGGGCGACTTTGCCACTGTCCATTGAGTTTGGTAGATCAAGACTGTTCCACGCAGTAACTCCAGCACACGAGAGAGTGGAAACCTGTTCGTAGCGAAAGCGATATTAGTATTGGGATCAATCATGCCAGTTGGCTTGTAAACTCGGCATACCTCTTCCCAGGAAAGATTACTCGGAAGACGGTATAAAACTTCCTCGTCGTAGATAGCGTAACGCCTCAGTACACCATCGACGTCACCCCCTAGACAAGCCATTTCGGATTCAGTGCCTTTGAGGTTGATGAGATCGAAGGTTGGAGCAACATGGTCACCAATTTTGAAGATCTTCACGGAAGATCCTATCGCGACCACTTCAGCTGCACAATCAGAGCCGGGAATGCCCCTTTCAATGACGGAAGCAGGGTATGTCCCATTGAGCATAGCGACATCCCTATAGTTGAGTGAAACAGCGTGAATGCGAATCAAGACTTCTTTGGGTTTCAGAGTTGACGGAAGTTTCTCAGTAACGCGTTCCAAAGTAACAGGTGTCTTGCCAGTGGTTCGCCTCCAAGCTTGACAATCTTTAGGCAGCGACATGTTGGAAAGAGAGGCCAAGTGTGGGCTCATTGCTAATGGGAGGGAGATTGATGTCTTGCACATCTGCACAAAGAGGAGTATTATCGCATTTAATTTGTTTCTCTGTTTCTGTAAACTTTAGTGAGGCTTCATTTATCGCCTTGCAGGCAAAGGCTTCCCAAGCAACGTCGTTCTCTTCCGATAATGCGAGATAATCATTACCTAGCCAGGCTCCGCTTTAATGCTCAGCGTGAACATGTAATCGGTAGCACCATTATTCAGATCAGCATACTGGGTCTTGCTTTATACCGCTTCTAGGCTATATAATGGCCAGCAATTGGTAGTCGAAAGCTTGGGGCTAGAAACTCTTGTGGATCAAGTTATGCTTGTAAGCATAAATTCCGCACAATTTGGTTACCCGAGGGGATGATGCATTTGAGTATCATATCTGAACATCGATGAGCAGACAAGCGGATGAACGACGGATGAACGACGGATGAATGACGGATGAACGAGCAGTGGGATTTCAGGGTGGCAAATACCTTCTTGCGCCTGCGGCGATTAGCTAACTTGTGTCGTTACAAGTTTGGGCTGTTATCGGCGGATTAAATTGTATCATACCGAAAGGCTCTACGTTGCGTTATCCTACCTTTCTAATTCTTGCTTTCTGACGCAACGGTGTTACAGGCTGAAGCGTGCTAACGTGGGACTCAGTTCTCTTGGATGATATGATGGTCATGTCTACAAAGACATGTTCAACTGTGCCCATAGACTGAACTCACTGAACCGCATTATGTTTAATTCAGATTATATGACAGGTGAAACTGTTCTAGAGGCGAACGATGGTCCAGCAATACTGACAAAACTACGAGTTCATGAAGCACAATCTTACGGTCTTGTAAGTGGGGTAGACATTTATCATTAGAATGAAAGATTATTTTTCGCCAGATGGTTTGTGCAACGATCTCTGTTACCGAGGCAGGTGTCACTCATCATATGAGCAAGCTCGCGTTATATGTCTAGAACCACATTTCGCCATTGGTGTGGCCGAAGACCATACTGATATCAGGACGTGTACTCTTGACTACGACCACGCTAGGCGCCTGCAAATTTCGGAACTATGTTACCCGAATGAATGTGTCAAATTTGGTTGCATAATTTAGGGCAGAGCCGGTCAATGATCGCTTTGTAAGTGATCGGATAAGTCCTGACACATTAGGGTGCTTTTCGAGTTTACTTTACAGAATTTAATGTTGGTGCTGCAACATTCAACCAGATTTTCCCCCACATTTCTGCGGTCAGTCCGTTAGACAATACCATCTTCTTGTTAGTTAATGAGCCATGGCTCCCACTTTTCTGATCGTTGGTGCAACTGGTAACACTGGCAGAGGTGTTGTTGAAGCCCTTCCAAAGTTGCTAGAAGCTAGTGAGGTCTTCTCTACTTACCGAGTCCTTGCCCTCACACGATCTAAGGACAGCGATGTAGCACAAAAGCTCGCCAAAATGCCGGGTGTCGAGGTTGCAGAGCAGAACTGGACCGAAATAACTGTTGACTGGCTGCGCGAAAATGAGGTTGTCAGGGCGTTCATTGCATCCCACAACCAGCCAAATCAGTTCGCTGAAGAATCTACATTCCACATTAACGCCCTTAACGCCGGTGTCGAATACGTCGTGCGAATCTCAACTACCGCTGCCAACGTCCGCCCAGATTGTCGCGCTTACTATCCACGCTCGCATTGGGCAATTGAGGCCATGCTGAGCTCGCAAGAATTTAAAGCTTTGAAGTGGAGTTCACTACAGGCTAACGGATTCTTGCCCCTTTTTCTTGGTTCTGCTGTGGAATACATCAAGGAATACCGTAAGACCGGTAAGATAGGAAAGTTCGCAACTATATTATCTGCCGACGCGCCTGTCGGCTTGATCGATCCTATTGAAGTTGGGGTTTTTGCAGCTCACCTCTTAGCCCAAGCAGATATTACTAGGCACAACAACGCTAAGTATGTTCTGAACGGGCCAGAAGACATTAGTGGACAACAGGTTGTAAGGTTGATCGAAGAGAACATTGGTGCTAAGGTTGAGGATGTTGAGTTTAAGGACATGTCGATGATCGACTGGATGGCTGCTAATACTAAGGAATCAAAGAATGTTACCTTGACCATTAAGCATGCTCTGGACACTGTATATGCAGGAGAATGCTCGGTTTCGACGACCAGTAAGGAAGTCCTCGAAATAGCTCCACCAAAGCGCACGCCTGCTCAAGTAGTGAGGACCATGTTGGAGGGGTAGAGAGCTGTGCTTGGCCTGGCCGATGGTGATGGTGATGGTGATGAGTTTACGAAGAGGATATCGTTTGTAAAATCTTATCCAAAGCCAGTATTGGAGTAATGTATACCTGCATTCTCAATGCATGGGCTCGAGCAGCAGTTAATAGAGCGTCTGCAAGTAGAGTTGAGCATTTATCGAATCTTCTGTTGTAAGGTCTGAGAAGTGATTTTTGATACAGACCATGTCCACAGTAGCACAAAGAACACGATTCGCGCCATCGATCCCCTTATGACTGGCAATGACAGCGCAGGGAGGTCGAAGCAGGTGGCTGTGTAGACTAAATTTACTCATGCAAATTGTTGGAAAATCCAAGCTTTGATACAGGCAAGCCAATAACGCCACTCGAACTTTTCGAGCGAGGTTTGTTCCTGGCACCCCCTAACAGTTATGTCTTGTCGTGAAGTTGTGACTCTGGTAACAAGGGTTAACAAAACTCTCCCTCGTGGGGCCCCTGAGTTTAGTAGTTCGCCTTACATTAGATGCGGGCCATGAGTTTTGTCAAACCTTGCTGTTGACCCGTAGATGTGTTACTTAGGCACCAACCGTACCTGAACGCTAATTAGCCAAGCAGACAGGAGAACATCAATACAAAGCTACCGATTCAATAATGTGTTTACAACAATACAAAGCTTCCAGTCCAGCGCATTACCGTCAACCCCCTCAACTTCATATTTACATGCCAACTCTAGGGATCAGGATCGGTGCGAGTCCGAGATTCTACCATTCGCTTCATGCTGACTATCGATAGGAAAGGCACGACTCTAACAGCCACCCGACCCAAAAGGCTCTTCATTCTAGTGGTGGCTACTCACGCTACGATCGCCTTAATGGCAACATGCTCAATTACGGCATCCTGCGAACGCTTATGAGCCCGTTGTGTAACACTGAGGCTCTTCAACTATTGCAAGGCAGATTTAATCCTTGCATCTCAATAGCATGCTCTTGCACGAGGGCGACCAAGCTAAGATTGTTCCTGCGTATTACGGGTAGTCTTAAGAAGATACCTCGCGAGCTTGGACTATGGTTGCCTACCAGCTAACTCACTGCAATGTCTTTGTTGATCTGATTCGCAACCATATGCGAGGCTATGGCCGACGAGACACATCTAAGACTGAAACACACGTGGCTCAAGGTGACTGACAGCAAGAATGGCAACCAACCTCATAAAAAGGAGTTCCTTCTCAATCTACAGATTAAACTAGCACCACATGTTTTTCTGTCCAACCAGCATGCTCAGACATAGACACTACAAATTGTCATATGCTTACATGAAGCTAGTCATTTTGGCTTGGTAAAGAATTTGGTCCTTCCTACCGAATTTAACGCTTTTGACAAGAACAACAAACCGCCGCAAACTAACAGTGATATCTCAGGACAACGACATTTACTTGACAATAGACTTGCAGTGTGTACTGTAAAAAGGTGTAGAAAGTCATTTTCGAGGTTTGAAAGCCTGGCAAAACAATTTGGTGTTTGAGCATGTCGAACTAATAGCCTTTTGCCGTTTAAGACACTGTCGCACAATCACAACGACAGTTTGGCCTGCTTGGTGAGTGAGCTGCTAACTGGCTTGTCCACCACACGGAGAACTCCCCACATCCCTTGTGGTAGGGCCCATTTCAGCACACCGTTGCGGTAGGCATGATCGCCTTTGTGTGTGGGTGTGAATTCGAACGTTCGGACGGTTCCAGAGGAGATGGCGGCTTCCGAAGAAACCATTGGTATGTTTTGTGAGGCAGTAGCTGCGAGATACTGGTGTTCTGGCCATGCCACTCCATGAATCGTGAAGCTATGGGCTCGTGGTTTATCCGACGCGCAGACAAGGTGGAAGCGTACTTGGTGTTGGACTGGCACATACCAGATAGGGGTGGCAGGTTCTCTATCGAGCGTGTAGTCACTGCCCCGCGGGTCGAAGATGGGTCCGATCGGTTCGGTACGGTAGTTAAAAGCTTTCTGGCCTTGATCCTCCTGCTCTGCTTCGCCCGGTTCCTCTTGGGGAGGGTCTGGTAACGGGAAGCCCGGCCGGCCGTTAGCGTTGAGGAAAAGGCGTAGGCCATCCTGCATCAGCAGCACCATCTCCTCGGTCACATTACCGTTGTTTCGCTTCACCGTCATGCGTGTGCCGTGCCACTGTTCTTTCTGTTGTTGTGCTGTGGCCTGACCAGGGGCAACGGGATAAGGGGTTGCGTCAGCGGGCAACACTACAAGCGCGCCCACCAGCCCGTGATGGCGGTGATTGCGAAAATCGGCCATATCCTGGAGTAGAATAGGTCCGAGTGGGCCAGACTTACCTCCTGGCTGGCTTGTATTCCACCGATATGTCCGGATTTGGCCAGGCGGAACGGTCTGTAGCGGGTTGTGGCCGACGTTGGCTCCGTCGTGTTCGCGGACATCGTATGTAACAAGGTCGGCATGCAACGACACATGTGAAGATACAGGTCGGTCGTCTCGTTCTACAGGCACCTCCGGTGCACCAGGCTCGATCTCAAGCGTCTCGGGCAGGCAATTCTGGAGCTCGACCACCACCTCCTCACCTTCTCGGCACCAGATGACTACAGGTTCAGAAGCCTGTGGATCTGTAGGAATGATACACGGGCATTTCTGATCAAAATTGTTGACAACTTCGTACACGAGCGCGTGTGGGTCGATAATATCGTCACGATAGAGTAGGTTTGTAGCTCTAGCTCGGATCTTGAAGCACCGTTGCTTTACCGGAGGGGGTAACGGCTGAGAAGGGGTAAGGGTTGTCTCACCATTAGTTTCATGATGCGTACCTATCTTAGGCGTGAATAGGTCGGGTCTCCAGTTGGAGGGAGGGCGCTCCAATGCGCGAATGAGTCCCCAGCATCCTAGCCAGAGGTCATCAGCGGCAGACAGCTTGTAGAGGTAATCGCCGATGCCAAATGGCGCCTGATTGATGAAGGTGAAAGCTTCGGCGATGCCAGTGGTCTGCTGGTTACGAGTGGCGGAGCAGATTTGATCACGGAAGCGCCGCCAGCGCAGGGCATGGATCTGAAAGCTATGCGACTCCTCGTGCGAGCCTTGCACAAGCCGAATCCACACAGGGTCATCTGCATAGGTCTTGAAGATGGTTGTATCCGGATCGCCATGAATGCGCGAGCTAAACCAACCAGCCGGGTCTCCATCGCGTTCACGGATAGGGGCGTTGCGGTAGTTCAGACCCATCACACCCGCGTCGCCGTGCCCGCCAGGCTGTGGAGGTGGGTTAAGAGCATTATTGTGCCGGTTCCATGCAGGGATGAAGTCCCCAATACCGATGCAGAACTCACGGAACCACTGGGGCCGGGCATCATCGTCACAGTGGCGCTCGATGACAGCCTGCAATCCGCTCACAATCGAGCGCTGCGGCTCGACATGGTGGAAAAAGCGCGCTCCGGCAGGTTCGACCAGAAGCGCTCCAAATAGGCCGTGCTTCTGCCGGTAGTTCGCGAATAAGTGGTCGTGGAAGAATATAGTGCCAAACTCCTGATCAGCCCACCAGCGGTATGCCATCCGGCGTCCGTGTCGGGCTCCGCTAAGATAATTCCAGCCCACACTTGCGCCATCTGCGCAAATAGGGTCAAATTTGACCATGTGGACGTGCAGAGCGCACTCCCCCTCCCATGGCAGAGCTGGACAAGGTGGAAACGCGTGATCGAACTCCGTCTCTGGGATCGTCTTGGGTGTGTCGTTGCGCAAGATCGTATTGACGATCTGACCGTGCTGCGCGCGGAAAAAGAGGGGCTCAAGGGGGCCACGGCGTTCGTCCGGGTTCCCATCAGCCTCCAGGTAAAAGAGATGACCGTGCTTGTCGTGCCAGCCATGGCTGTTGTATTCAATCCGTCTCTGCGCGACCACGACATCGTGGCAAACCTGAGTGGAACTATTTCTTCTGAACACGGGGTTTTTAGTCCACTCCTGCTGTTGCTGCTTGGCCATGCGATTCCGGGTGAACATTTCCGCAGGCACCGGAAGTTCATTGAACGCATTTCTCTCTAAGTCCGTTGGAACAGGGCGGTAGTCAAAGTCAAGCGGCATGTCAGCCCCCAGTAATGAGGTGACGCTGCAGGGCAGCTCGAACTGCTGGCCGAAACTTGCATTGCATGCCTTTTCTTCGTCTGCCAGTTCGCGATCCGGCCAGGGCGGCCGTGGTGACTTTTGTCGCACCGTTCCAGGGATGTATAGCGGATAGCCAGGTTGCTCCGGCCTTGCGATTGGCAGAGCCTCACGGTCCGGCAGGGGAAGGAGTCTATCTATGCGGCTGCCATCCGGGTAGCGCCCGATACGACGTCCGGCGTACACATCATCCTTACTTTCCAAGGGACTGCCGTCTTGGCCATTCTGCTGCGTTTCGAAGGTGCGGAACATGCCCCACATGCCCTCGTGGAAGTGTGGGTACAGATGGCAGTGCCAGATGATGTCGCCAGCAACTTGATGACGGTTGCCAGCCCCCCATAGTGGTTCAATCGTGTGTCCCGTTTGCGGACTGATAGAGATAGCATCAATACGTGGGGATTTAGGATCCTGCGGGACGGCATGCCATTCATAGAGATGCAGATGAAAGACGTGTGTCTCTTTCACTCCGGCATGAACTAGGCGGATGCGAACTGGGTCGCCAATGTACGCACGAAGAATAGGGGTTACCGGATCGCCGAACATCCATGAGCTGTGGTGCTGCTCTTCGTTTAACACTGGGTGCTCGAGGACGTGGCCAGTTCGCAGTAAGCGCCACAAGGTTCGCTCACGATTGATCATCGGCTCTGCACGGTATGAGATAGGCATAATAGGGAGATTATCGTGCCCGTGCTCACCACCTCCACCGTGAGCAGTGTCACCACCTCCACCATGACCAGTGTCACCACCACAAGGGTTTGGCTCCAGCGCGCCGTGCGGGGGCAAAAATTCGGGCTCATCGTGAAAGAAGATAACAAACTCGCGGTATGCCTTCTTATCGAAGCAAGTATACTCCGTTGGCGAAGGCCATTCGTAGCCATCAAGCGGCCGACCCTCCTCAGGCATGTCTTCGGAGCGTTGTCCCTCACGAAGCACATCGAGATAGAGTCCATCCAGCTGCACGAAAGGTCCGTGACCGTCCGGTCCATGCGACGCCACGCCAGTTGTAGGGTCGCGCCATGTGCTGTTGGGCGGCTCGACAATGAGCGCGCCGAAGAGACCGTGAACATTTGTGCCGTTCTCGTCGCCGGAATAATGGCCGCCATCATGGAAGGGGAAGACACCCTCGTGTTCACAGGCCCAGGTGTAGGTACGATCATCTGCTGAGCAATGGGAAGTTGAGGTTGCCGTCGCTAAGCTCGCAGGGTTGCATGCTACATCCGAGCCGTCAGATTTTCGCACGTCATAACCACCACCGACCAGATGCAGGCCAACGGCGCGCTCGCGGATTTGATTGTGCAGCCGCACCTTCACCTGTTCTCCTCGGCGTGCCCTCAACACCAGGGGTCGCACCAGAGGATGTGGTTGCTTGGCTTGCTGCGGCGTTGTAGGGAGTTCGACTCCAATCTTCCTTGCTCGCTCGCATGCCTTTGTACGTAGTTTCTCTAATGAGTCAACATGCTTACCATGGTGATCATCATCTTTCGCTGGACGTCCTCCTTCCGCTAAAGCCTTTATGTATTTCAAGATTGGGAGATTTTCGCACAGAGCAAATATCATGCCGTTGTGGTCATGATCTCCCTCCCGGTTAAAATATATCGTGATCGATAACGCGACAACATCGTAGCAAACACATGTCGGATCTGGTGGTGATGCTGGTTCACCCTTAGCTTTTGGCATGCTGCCGCTCGAATCTGACTGTACTGAATGGAAGTCCTCGGGCTATAGTTTGTAAATGGAAATGGAGTCGTTGGTATGATACTCTAGGGACCTGTCGATGCTTATAGACACAGAAAGCCCGATCAACAGTTTGATTCTAATATTCGATTCCTGTCTGGTCCTGCTGCATGGTCGGTTTTCATCCTAGCAGGACCTCACTGGGTTAATGTCGCATCAGTCTTCTTTGGGAGGTAAAAGGCTGGCACATGCAGCTGGGGTGAGAACCTGGGCGTAGTTGAGGCCAGAATCTCGACAGTTGATAGGTTGTCTAAGGATTTTGCTGAGGTCAAGGGGTCAACTTAACCGGTGTCGAACTCCAGAATCAACTGATCAACAACCCATCATCCTGCCTTCGCGAAATAGTTGCCTGCTTCATGTCAAACTAAACAACTTTCCTGCGCCATTGGACGCTCATTCGCTGTTCTCGAACCCAGCTTGCAGTTGCAATGATGAGCATCACCACTGTCCACCCGAAAAGTCTGCATTGCTCAGGGGCCCTGCCGGGAAAGAGATTCCGGCCAACCCTGTGGATACTAAATTTGTGTATCAGAACTCTTGCCCACACACCCTCAATGTAGACTGTCGCCAAAGATCACTTGTTCAGCCTCAAGTGTTGACACATCTTGTCATGCGCAAAGGTCCATATCTGGCAGACTTGGCAAAGCTCACCTCACATCAAGCTCAAAGTTTGACTGGTAATCACTTGAGCCAAGGCCCAGGCAACTGGGAGGAGCTCCTCGTCCGTGGCCCCTCCTCCACCTCGCAGAAATAATATGCAAGAGGACCGTTTTGACAAAGTCGCAATGGCGCATCTTCAGCATTAGTCTTCGCTTAAGTTTGCGCCACAGAGAGTTGAGGCTGATGTGTCCAGTAGTTGTTGTTGTCAAACTCAAGCCCTCGCTTGCCTTTGCCCACTAGCAAATTCTTCCTGCAAATCATGCAAAGGGTTACCAGCGTTTTGTAGTTAGGTCGCACTTGCCTTCTTGGCTAGGCTGAGCTGAATTCGCCAAGACGCGGGGGAGAATAGTGCCCAGTGAAAATCTCCACAAAAGAATTCTCAGCTATCCATACTAACACGAGAGAGCACACCTAGGACCGGTGAAGGTAGGACTCTTTCGACATCTATGGTGTTTTTGAGAATCTAACAGCATTACTTTCGAAGCTTTACCAGAGCGAAACTCCTGAAGTTGCGCAGTGGCCTTTGTGGATGATGTCAGGCTGCTAGCCTGGTGACCTCAAGACCATACCATTCGAACTGCAGTCAGCAGGCTCGAAATACGTACCCGTACCTGTAGCTGAGCGCAGCGTTCGTAAAGGGTAAGATGTTACCGAAATCTCCATCGCAGTCTGTAGCTACTCTCCCTGTCCTTGCGTGTACAGGATGGTCACAAATAAGCTGATTGATAGATGACCGGTCGCAGTGGCTGAACAAGAAAAGGAATTTTCTCTGGTGGTGTCGAGAATGCACGGTGACCCTGCCAAGCCCGGCCTCCAGCTGGTATTGGACAAAGACGGGTAAACATGTGCCCCTAGCGGGTTTAATATTGTGTGTCCTTTTAGCGGTGTCGCACACATCCTAATATAATCGATTAAGTAGA
Source organism: Neophaeococcomyces mojaviensis (assembly GCA_030247915.1). Lineage (NCBI taxonomy): Eukaryota > Fungi > Ascomycota > Eurotiomycetes > Chaetothyriales > Neophaeococcomyces > Neophaeococcomyces mojaviensis. Next base: position 154,539 of record JAPDRQ010000051.1, read on the forward strand.
AAACAAAAGTTCCAAGACCAAAACCGGTTTACCTTTACTATTTCTATAGGTTTATTTACCTAATAGTGACAGAGAAATATAAACTTAGACTTACTAAATACTAAAACCCAACGTATTGTTATGAGGCTCGCCTCCACTCGTAGCCATAGTCCTGATTAGGAAGTCTTGTCTTGGTACATTGGTACATTGGTACCTCTCGTACCACTGTCCCATTGTCCCAAGTATTCCTTGATCGGGAAAGGTCGCAGCCCTTGTGGCTTGGCGGCTTCGCCTAACCTTCCATCTTTCAGGTGAGGTGGTCGCATGGCGGCCTGACCTCGCCTGACCCGTAACAGTAATGTAGATATTTATCTAAGTACTCGAAGCGGACTACATTTCGACTTTAAATACGATTTATAATCCTATCATCTATAGAATACTTAACTTCTACTAAATAATGTATAATAAATGTATGAGCGACTATATATAAAGAGAAAGAACATTGAGATCTAGCTATAGTATACTTTGACCCCCAATACGATATAAGCCTAGTATTTTATTTGTAATCTTAGGTTATATAGTTTAGCAATGAAATAAATACTACTTGATGTTCGCTTTTAGTATTTATAACCTAACAAATTTAATAAAACTCTTTATTTGTCTAGATCCCGAATAGTGAAAGTACTAGTAGTTATAGTCTTATCGCAAATGGCCCCAATAGCTATACACTGATTCATGTAGAAGCTGATCGAGTGCATAGTGGTTATGCACTGTAGGTATATGTCAAGCTATTGTTGTTCTCGGTTGGGAGTATGAACCAATGATATCTATGTACTATATACCCCTGTATCATCTGAGCTTTTCCTATCCCCTGCCTCACCCAGCTGTCCTCTACGTGAAGACGACACGGCGCAGAAAACACTTTTGTTCGGAGTACAAACATTGTTACCTCAACCCTTGCCCTCATCATCCTTGAAGCACTGAGTTGCAGTGATCTTCGTACAGCTTATTGCTTCCAATCACGGCCTGCACACTGCCATTTAGTCCAAGCTGAATCAGATTATCGCCAGACATGGCATCATATTCTGGCCAGCCATAGTTGTTGAGCCCATTCACAGGGTCCTTCGCGAACGTCACCCACGCACCTTGATAGTACGCCGAAGTAGCCTTCTCAAGATCAGTGCTTGGCCCACGCAGCTCGTGTGTGCCGAAAATCATAGGTAGATCTGATGAATGATACGATCCTAGCCACGGCAAAGGATTCAGATTGGCCCACTCCCCAAGGTATCGTGTACGCCATACCGGAAGACCAAACTTCTGCCTGGCTCTGTAAACATAATTAGCTTGTACATGCAGAGGTGGTGGAAGGGGCTAAACTTACGCTGCTCCCTTGTCGTCCGGAAATGTCGCAAAATTGCATGTGAAAGCATCGATTGCGGTCTGGCTTGGAGGCTTATCAGGTCCATTGTACGGCAGCAAGCTAGATCCCTCGTCGTTGACCTGTGAAATAATTGAGGGCTTGCGAGCAAAGCGGCCCGCCTGACGCAAGGCTTCGTAGTCAGCGAAAGACGTTAAGTTATCGGCCTGTGGCGTAAAAGACAAGGATCTACCACCATTCTGGGTCGCGTTGTACTTGTTGAGGAATTGAATAATAGTGTTGGCCGGAACTTGCTGCAAACAACTGAACTGAGCGCTAGCGTCACTCTGGGAGCAACCAAGTTGACTTGCAACATAGCTGAAATTCGAGCCAACCTCAGTAGAGGCAGGACCGATGCCCGAATCGGCCATACCACTTTGAGGAAT